>JARYHS010011408.1:190087729-190226000 GCA_031002005.1 Vandiemenella viatica
ATGCGCATTTTCACACTTTAGCTTACGCGATAACGTATTTTTGAATGACACCTGTTCAAGTAAATATAACCTTCTTTAACGGCATTGAATTACGTGAACTGAGAAATACACTAACCACTCAATTATTACTATTAGTGCTGAAAAAATATAAATTGGGACATTAAAAGACAATGTTAGAAGATGATAGATACCGTTTTAAATCAAAACAAATGTTGCTGTCACCATAAACACACGTAATTTAGGAGCTTTAAGCTTTCTACTGTAGGCTTTCCACTACAAACTTTTCTTGGCTGTTCTCCAGCGCTGAAAAAATCATAACAAACAGCGACGGATACTCCGACCGAGCGTGGTGGGTTAGTGGTAACGCTCTGGCCTCGCATGTGGGAGAACGCGGATTCGAATCCTCGTCAGGGCATCCAGATTTGGGTGTTCCATGGTTTCCCCAAATCACCCTAGGCGAATGCCGACATGGTTCTTTCCAAAGGCCACGGCCGAATTCCTTCTAAGGACTGATGCTCCGTCTTGTCCACACACTTAGCATAACTAATTGTAGCTTGAGACTCATAACATTTTAAAAACTTATGGGGTTAGCAAGATGGAAAGGCTTGCAGGTGAAACATGCAATTAGTTACCAATGAAAGATGCTGAATTAGCGTTCTCGCCTCGCATTCGGGAGGACGGCGGTTCGAATCCCCGTCCGGGCATCCAGATTTGGGTTTTCCATGGTTTCCCCAAATCACTCCAGGCAAATGCCGGGATGCTTCCTTCAAAAGGTCATGGCCGAATTCCTTCCCATTCCTTGCCCCCATCCTTGCCCCCCCCCCCCACCTTTCCCGTCTCTAAAGACCTCGATGTTAAAAAGAGACGTAAAGCAGTTAAAAAAAAAAAAAATGCTGAATTTTCATCCACCGTCAACGACTTATAAAATGTGTAATTTTAAATGGTTCATTTAGTTATAAAATTTTACACATTTTATTTTTCGTTATTGAATAAAGAGAACATTTTATAGTGAAGTCAATAAACATTGTGCATGATACGACTTGAATGTGGAAGTGAGGTATTTATTCTAACTCTTCGTCAATGATTCTTTGATGCGTCTAAGACCAATACACTACGATTAGCATTGTGGGCCAGAAAACACTTTCTTTCCTTAAGTTAGGAGACGTCTACAACAAAATAAACTATAATATTATAAACATTGAAAGTCACTGTTTCCATCATGCAGAATGGGCCTTTTCTTCCTGTTTTTGTCATACTTGCATCCAGTGTAGGCGGTTTCCTTGAGGAGATTTTAACTTCCATGGGAACGTCCCGCCGAGATGTTGAACCGAGGTGTTTTCCCGTTAGCTCTCCCACCGCGTGAAGTTGCTGGCAAGTATCATTGCATGTATGGATGACTGTGACGCTGCGTGTGTCCAGTGATACTTGTGTTGTTGATCAAAGATAAAAGAAGAGAGGCGAAACCCGGTGCCGCACAGTAGTCCGCAATTGAAATATAGTGGACATTCGAATTAAAAAAAATTGCTTTAGGTAGCATTTGCTATGCTGATCAAAAATTGTTATGTTCAATTTTTGATGAGTCATTCAAACTTAAAATAAAAAAATGTATGGGTGGAAATCTGTTTTTTTTTTTTTTTTTAACGGCCCTATATCAAAGTGTCAAAGTCAAACCTTATGCAATCATAAGTACCTATACTACTTAATATTACAACATAGAAATTTCTTGGGTATCCTTGCCGCTTTGACTACAGGGCGCAAGTGAATTTCATGGATAAAAAATAGTGGACATTCTTACAAAAGTCATAATATGGATCGAAAAAAAAAATTTGAACACAGTAATTTTTGATCAGCACAACAAATACTACCTAAAGAAATTTTTTTGTATTGATATTATTCGAATGTTCGTTATATTTTATCCCCGAAATTCACTTGCGCCCTGTTGTCAAAGCGGCAAGGACACGCAAGAAATTTTTATGTTGTAATATTTAGTAGGATAAGTACTTATGATTGCATAAGGTTTGATTTTGACACTTTGATATAGGGCCGCGAAAAAAAAAATTTAAAACAGATTTCCACCCATACATTTTTTTTAAGTGTGATGGACTCATTTTTATCAAAAATTGAACATAATTTTTTTTTTATCAGCATAGCAAATGCTATCTAAAGCATTTTTTTTTTTGGATTCGAATGTCCACTATATTCCAATTCCGGACCACTGTGTGCCGGCCCATTCAGGCCTACTCTTCCGAAGCGATCAGCGGGCCGCCAGGCTAAACGTCCCAGTCCGATGGGCGAATCTCATCAGGGGGCGTCCATTAATTACGTGACCTGAAAAATCTCTAAGGGGAAATTGGGGGTAGGGGTTATTAAAAATCTCACGTCAACATTTTATTCCAGATTACAGCCCTTCAAACAGCAGAAGAGCTAAAAAAAAGTATTCAAAATTACGAGGCCAATCGCACGTTAGGAGAGGGGGAGGTCCTACCAGACCTCACCAAATCTCACCAAGAGTGAGGTGGGGGGGAGCTCCAAATTTGGGAGAAAACACCTCCTGTAATTAAAGGACGGTCCCTCACTCCATAGGCACTGAGGAGAAGTTTGGGTCTCAACACAGGACTCTGATGCCATATCCAGTGACTAGGAATCGTGCACCACCACCTCTGCTACCCTGCCGGCCAAGTCCACCACCAGGACTGGAACCAGCTAACCCCGTGTCAGCGCCAGACAACATCACGGTGCCGCAACCAACTGAGACAGTGGGGCGGGCTATGCAAGTAGAAATTGTACTAAAGTGTATCATAATATATTATTTGGGTAGTGTTGGTAGTATTCTAGTATATTGAAAAAAATAATAACTGAGAACTATGCAAGTCAGACGCCACAGGTGGTTTGCTGTAGCTGATTAACGTTCACAAGTTCATAACGGCAGTAGACGAGCATGACTCGTACGACGACGACCAGCAATGTTGGTTGATTTACGGGAGACTACATTTTGTAAACGTCGTATTTGCAGAGGTACAGATACCTAAATAAAAAAAGGCACATTGAAGGGAAATTCGTAGAAAATATTTACTTTCTGTTTCTTGTTTCCAACGCCCAGCTACTGTGATTGGAATGGTTTCAGTTTGTACAAAGTCTTATGCTTTTAGCAATTGACATGTTTGCAAAGGTACAGGCACCTATATATATATATATAATTGGAAGTTTGAAGCAAAACTCGTGGAAATATTTCTTTTCTGTTTCCATCTCCTAGCTACTGTGATTGAAATCGTTTTCCGTTTATATAAAATCTTATGTTTTTAGCAGTTGTCTTGTTTGCATAGGTACGGACACCTGAAACTTTGAAGCAAAATTCGTGGAAAATATTTCTTTCTGTTTATTGTTTCCAACTCCTAGCTACTGTGATTGGAATAGTTTCCGTTTATATAGAATCTTATACTTTCAGCAGTCGTCATGTTTGTAAAATGCCACTAACTTTTCGGATTTAACGTTGCGTTAATATTTTTGCTGCTGCGAAACTTTCAGCACCCAAACTTGAGGTTTCCTCAAGGCAATTCTGTTTCCCTTAATTGCTTGTTACCTAACAAAAGTTTTTTGACGTCGTTAAATAAATTACTTCTTCTGGAGTATTTGTTGAAGCTAGCTTTAGTTCTTTTTTGTTTTAGTTCTCCTTCCATTAGCTGCTCCGTCAGGATAGTAAACGATATTTTGAATTATTTGTCACAGACATCACCATTAATTTTACTTTAGTTTCTACACGTTTCAATGAAAGCTTCCTTCGGTTAATCACTGGTAACTTTCCATTCTTCCTTTATGATTGTCCGCAAGGAAGAGGTGAGTAATTATCACACTCTTTACTATGTAACTCAAACTTTATTTCGTGTCTGAAATATGGAGCTAATTCACATTGCTGTAACGATGTTTCTGTGCTACATAGTAGAACCATTTAATTTAGACGTCGAGAGTACAGTAGGAAGATTGTAAGTACTCTGGCACCGGTGGTATAAAGCGTGGTAATGATGATAAAGCGGTTAATTTGCTGCCAAATTAAACGTTCCATGACAATTTCGAGCTGAGTGGTTATTAATGCTGATGGTAGTGGGTTAGTTTTAGTGATGATTAAAAGGAATGCGGGCTCTGACGTGTGTGTTTCCCACGGGCTCTGCCTGCGGGAGAGCCTAATTGTGGAGGAGATGAAACTGAGCCTCGTGGTCGCGTTTTTAATTTCCCTCAAGACCGGCGCGTGCGGACGGAATCTCGTCTCCGCTCTCGGGGTTCAGCCCAACTGCCGACACACAGTGCGAATCCGTCAAGTGACGACCAGTCACGCACAACAAGGGTGCGTTAACCTCTACCAGTAACTAGCTGAGTTACCCGCGTTGCTCGGTATGATCTAGTGTAACCACCCAACCCCCACATTTAACATTTCTAGGCTAATTTTATTTAATTATTAGACTTCTTTTCTTGCCGGAGATTGACTGCATTCACTTTTTTTTTTTTTTTTTTTTTGCAATATCAAAATAACAGCGGACCAGAACAATTACAAAAGAAAAAAATATATTATACTGAGTTGATAATGATGAACCACACTATACAAGGAAAGTCTGATAGGCCTATATTCAAGTATTTAACACAAAGATTGATATTAGAAATTGCAACATGTAATTCAATTAATCAAGTTTATACATTTTTTTTTTCAGAAAACAACAGTTCTACACTTAAATCATTTTTTTCCCTGTCACAATTGCTTTTCATCACACCCAAATAGATCTCCCCAATACCAAAGACTTCTATTCACCTAATTGACTTTTTTTTATCAGTGACCGTAGCAAAAGTGAGCATGTGTACAAAACATGAAAGAGAAAAATGGACTTATCTCATACTGGGTATGCAGGTGGTGTGGGCAGTCACCACAATCAATCACGTTGAACCAACTGAACAAGCTGGAAATCTTATTGTTTTCCGGTGGGCCTTAAATACCCATTGGACAACTGTACCGATGTATTTTCCACGTTTTTGTTACCACCCATGCCTTTCCGAATTTTGTTTTTCAGTCCCCTCGATCTTATGGACGAACCCACAGATAATACCCCTCTCAAGTGGTACCACAGCGCGTCAAAACTCGTGCGGGAACAGGGTGACTGACCTTTTAGCGCGGTCCATGTGCCATGATCGCTTCCACAGCAGCGTCCTGAAATTCCTAACTCAAATATACTACCTACCTCAATCTCGCAATGGCAACTTGCGATTCTTAATACTACAGTTCCTAATTATACTTATAAATAATTTTATTTCCTGTTTATGGCTTGTGGCATTACACTAGGTTGATTTGCCCACACAGTAAATATGGCAGTTCATAATAGAGATTTTTCCTGAATCAAATCTCAAGACAATCGCTCCATTACCTACACGTATTTGAACGACTAACCCCCGGTGTAGCTGAAAAGAGATAGGGTTTAGGTTGATATATTCCTCCAATATTTTTAGCCATCCTATCAGGAACATGTGTACCAAGTTTCATAAAAATAACCACAGCGATTCGTGCAGCAATAGAAACAATTATTTTTTCAGGAAATGTGAAAAAAACCAGAATTGTTCAAAAATAAATTATAAACATACCAAAAATGCCAACAGTAAAGTTTTTAAACAGTTCATTGGTATAAATTTAGAATCAATAAGATTCCTCGTGCCCTATGCTGCAGCAAAAAGTTTCAGTTGTCATCTTGGTCAAGGTTGCATTTCAGACTAACCACAATTCCGCTATTATCGCCGCTAGAAAATAAAGGCGCATTAATACATTCACCGTATGGCATGTTAGTGAAATCATTCATCACGATATAAACTTCACCCAAAATGTTCACGAGTTCTTACATCTTTCTTTTTCGCGATTCAGATCAATATTACAATAGTTACATGGGGCTGAAACATTGCGTCAGTGAACGCAAAGGAAATTAAAAATAAATGTTAAAAAACATGGTATATGCCGCATATAATTTAATCATGGTCTAGGCGACACTGATCGCCGTCAATGTGGAACTACTTTCGTACAAACAAAGTAATGTGGCGCTCATCAAAACAAATTATTTAAACGAAAAAGAAAACTTAAGTTACTCATGCCCTCTGCTGTGACGTCAAAATCCAGTTGTCATTCTGATCCACGATAAATTTCAATCTAATCAAAACATTCGCTAACATTACTACTTGAAAATTAAAATATTTATTACGTATCAACGGGTTGATAACTTATCGAAATAATCTACAATGATCGAATGTAAATAAATTAAAAGCAACTAATATGGTTAATTTGAATGCAATACATACGTTCTGTCCTGGCATGGATGCTTTACTAAATAGAACTGTTGTTGAATAAACCTCGTAGCCTCTACTATGCAGTAATATCTCTGGCCGTCGTTAATCCAGCAGCGAAGCTGCATGTGTGACGTCACTGCGTTAAAGGCACAGTCACCAAGCTTAGCGTTTTATTAGCATAGACTAGCTTCTAAACCCGACAAAACTGATGGATTGAACGCAGAGTTTTTGCAATTTATTTCTTCCAGTTTTCTATAACAGTGATAGGGATTACAACGGAAACAACTGTACCGAACGTAAATACTTTGCAAGCTCATCAAAAATAATGAGGAGAATGTTGGGTTCTGGCAGTTCATTTCCTCGCAGTGGTTTTACTAATTATAATTATTTTTAAATAACTCCCATAGCCTTAAAATGACATAATGTGGCACAGATTTCGTACTTTACTATAACAATGATATCTCTGGACATAGAGTATAACAAAACATCTACATTGACTGAATATAAGTGAACAAAAGCAACTAGTAATTAATATGTTAATTTAAACGCAATATACAGTTTTTTAGAGTTCTGGCAGTTCATATCTTAGTGGTTGCTTAGCTAAATAGACTTGTTATAAAATAACTGAAGTGAACTACACTTAATGGTTCCTTGAGGTTTATTACTATGTACACAAACACTGGTAAACAATAACAAATGTGGTACAGTTAGCGGATGACCGTCGAGAAATTTAGCCTGGTCCTGATCCGGGGTAGAGAGACGGCTCTACTTCTCGCGAACTTCCGGTGGTCTTCTGTAGTTGAAGCTTGTTCCGCGGTCAGGCCGGAACTGGCGGTGGAGCGGCCGGCTACGCTTATATAGGCGGCCTGGCGCAGGAATTCCGTTGTGTGGTAGTACGGCGACCTCTGTAAGAAATAGTCCCACTTAGCTTCTAGATGATTCTATTTGTTTTCCTGGTATGTTTTGATGTCTCTGCGCCTGTTTGGAGTCGTATATGTATCCCGGCGTGCAGGCGCGTTGTGTGTGAGGTCTGCCTGGCAGGGGCCTTTACTGGCAGACTGAACATACCTCCCTCCCGGGGGGGGAAGGGGGGAAGCGATGTCTGCGACGTCTGCGAGGTCGTCTGCCGCGGCGCCCTGGAGCAGACTATGAAGGCTACCTCCAGGGGAGTACGGAGCTGTTCCCCTGGCGATGCGTGCCGACCTGCGTCGTGGTGCAGGTTGTGGTGGAGGTACTTGTGGAGCTAACGGCATCGGTTCGTCGGCGTCGATGGCCGGGGGCTGTACGGGGGGCGCTGAAGATGGTCCCCGCAGGTGGTCGAGAGGCTGCGGCTGAAGGGTGTCGGAGCGACCGACAGGTTGTGGCGTCGTTGGTGGCGCTGTAACTGTCCCTGAGCAACGGTTAGACGGCAGGAGTGGTGGAGGTGGCAGGGAAGGAGAGGAAGAAGTGGATGGCCGTGCCGTGGTGGAAGAGGACGGTGCCGTGGGGTAGCGGGGACGTAGTTGGTTTCGATGGCGTCGCACTATCCGGCCATCAAGGCTGACGTCGAACAGTTGGCGGCCCCGGGGCCGCTGGATGACCCCCGGAAGCCAACCGGCCCGGGAGCCAAACCCGCGGGCCCAGACTAGGGAGCCCGGGGTGAAACGGAATGGGCCCGAAGGTACCTGTACTTTGGGCGGGGGTAAGAGGAGATGGAGGAGAGTGCGAGGTTGGCGGCCATGTAGCAATTCCGCCGGGCTTTTGGCCCCCACTGGAGTGGTTCGATAGGAACTGAGGAAGAGTGTCAATGCCTCTTCGAGTTTGTGACTTGTGGTGTATTTGGTCATTTGGGTTTTGAATGTTCTGACTAGCCGTTCCGCCTCCCCGTTAGATTGGGGGTGGAAGGGCGGGGTGAGGAGGTGTTGGATATTGTTGGCGGTACAGAAGGATAGGAATTCCCGACTTCGAAATTGCGGTCCGTTATCTGTGACGATAGCGTATGGTAATCCTTCGATGGAAAAGATCTTCGTGAGGGCTGAAATGGTGACCTCTGTAGTGATTGTGGAGCAACGGACGACATATGGGAAGTGGGAAAAGGCATCCGTCACTAGGAGCCACTGGTGGCCTAGGAATGGGCCAGCGAAGTCGAGGTGAATGCGTTCCCAGGGTCCGGACGGTGCCGGCCAGGAAAGGAACTTTTGAGGGGGGCGGGGCAGTTGTTGGGCACAGATGGTACAGCGCCGCACCATCTTCGTGACATCCGTGGTAAGGCCGATCCAGAATACATGGCGTCTGGCAAGGGATTTGGTGCGGGCAATTCCCCAGTGTCCTTGGTGGAGAGTTTGGAGGATTGTCGGTTGAGTTGGAAGAGGCCAGAGGGAGTGTTGATGACTGTGTATTGTCGGGACTGGATATCCAAAGGGATTTGAAGGTATGCTTCTGCCAGGTCAATTTTTGTAAAGTAGGTACCTCCTGCTAGTTTACGGAAGAGGTCGTCCGGTCTCGGAAGTGGATAGTCGTCTACCAGCAGATGCGGGTTGACGGTGGTCTTAAAGTCACCACAGAGACGTAAGCGGCGTCCTGGCTTCTGAACTATGACCAACGGCGTGGCCCAGGGGCTGAACCGCACCGGCTGGAGGATCCCTTCGTCTTGGAGACGTTGAAGTTCTTCCTGAAGTGGTTGTTGAAGCGCTACGGGTACCTGGCGTGCCCGGAAGTATCGAGGCCGTACGTCCGGCCGGAGTTGGAGTGATGCTTCGAAGTCCTTTGCACAGCCGACGCCTGGTGAGAACAGGTCCTGAAACTCGGTGCAAAGGGCGTCCACTTCAGGAAAAGGAACATGCTGAGATACGAGGTGTATGTTATCCTCAATTGAAAATCCGAATAAGCGGAAAGCGTCCAGTCCAAATAAGTCTGCTGTGAGAGAACTGTTAACTACTAAAAAGGGGACTGAACGATGTACAGACTTATACATGACGTTTGCTGTGAACTGTCCCAGGAGTGCTATTTCCTGTTTGTTGTATGTCAGGAGGCGCTTGGGGGCCGGCGAGAGGGGGGGCGAGCCAATTTGCACATAAGTAGTATAATTAAGCAATGAGACTGCTGCTCCTGTGTCGACTTGTAGGCGCAGGGGCTTGCCATTGACCGTAACGTCAATAAAAAGTTTGGATGCTGTGGAAGTGTCTACCTGATTGACATCCATAGGTGCGCCGCTCAACCTGTCTTGGTAAGACCCTGGGCGGCGAGAGCCGGGATTGGCATTGGTGGTGTTGGTGCGGCAGACGGACGCCAGGTGTCCTTTCTTGCCGCAACGTGAGCATTCAGCCCAACGATTCGGACAATTTTCCCTCTCATGTGCTGAATAACAGGCGGGGCAGGAGGGTAGGCGGAGCGGGCTGCGGCGTCGGCGCTGCGGGATCCGCTGCTGCTGCCGAGACTTGGTGCCCCTGCCGGAACGGGCTGGTTCGATGTCCTTCTGAGGAAGCGGTCCCCGGTTGTGGTGTCGGGAGGAGCGCGACTGGGAGCTCTGGATGGCGGCGACGTCCTGTGTGTCCTCTACGTCGGTTCGGATTGCGGCCACATCCGCCCAGGACTCCAGGCGGCGATCTGCGGCCGTAGATATTTCGAATTTGTAGGCAAGTTCGATGACCTGCTCCAGGGATGGGTCCTCTAACTTGAGGGCGTCATGCCGGAGTGCGGCATCTGGTGCAGCCTGTATGATGTGATCACGCACCATGTCGTCGGCGTAGGATTCGTGGGAACAACGAGTTTGAAACTTACATTTTCTGCTAAGGCCTTGGAGTTCGGCCGCCCACTGGCGATACGTCTGATCGGGCTTCTTCCGGCATTGATAGAATTCGACGCGGGCCGCGACGACATGGTACCGGCGTCTGTAGTATGCATTCAGTGTCGTACAGATGGTTGTGAAGGTGAGGGTGTCGGGGTCTTGTGGCTGAAGTTTGGTGAGCAAGACATACATCTTTGATTGGTTCCAGGAAAGGAAATATGCACGCTGGTCTTCTTCTTTGGATATGTGATGAATTGCGAAGTGTTGTTTTATGCGCTTCTCGTAGGTCTCCCATTCTTCGACGTCGTCGTTGAATGCTGGGAACGGAGGCGGGGCCGTGGGTTGGCGGAGATTCCTGACTTCCGCAATCAGTTGTCTCTGAGATTCGAAGAACTGATGTAGAAGTCCTTGGAGGAACTGTTGCCATTCCGTAGGTGCTGCTGGCGTAGCCATGATGGTCGAGAGTTCTTATCCCAACCTTGTCGCCACTGAAGTGAACTACACTTAATGGTTCCTTGAGGTTTATTACTATGTACACAAACACTGGTAAACAATAACAAATGTGGTACAGTTAGCGGATGACCGTCGAGAAATTTAGCCTGGTCCTGATCCGGGGTAGAGAGACGGCTTCTACTTCTCGCGAACTTCCGGTGGTCTTCTGTAGTTGAAGCTTGTTCCGCGGTCAGGCCGGAACTGGCGGTGGAGCGGCCGGCTACGCTTATATAGGCGGCCTGGCGCAGGAATTCCGTTGTGTGGTAGTACGGCGACCTCTGTAAGAAATAGTCCCACTTAGCTTCTAGATGATTCTATTTGTTTTCCTGGTATGTTTTGATGTCTCTGCGCCTGTTTGGAGTCGTATATGTATCCCGGCGTGCAGGCGCGTTGTGTGTGAGGTCTGCCTGGCAGGGGCCTTTACTGGCAGACTGAACAATAACTCTCATAACCTCAAATTCACAGTAACATCTCTGAGCGCAGTTGTTCCGGTGTCGAAGCCTGGGCACGTTACGTTAGTGTTTCGGATACTAAAGTAGCCTTTTATGTAGACAGATAATAAATGTCAATAACTATAAATACTAGTAGTACTGTGTTGCAGTATCTTTGACATGTAAAGTGGGATGCAGGAGACTTGATATCAAGGATTATTCATAAAACAGAAGAAGAGGAAGGTGTAAGAGGCAATTGTTGAGCACACAAAAAGATATGTTGAATTTGGGATCTTAAGTTGTCAAATGGACTAGTGTAAGAATGATTCTAACGGCCGAGAATAGTTGTAAAGTTGTGTGTAGGACATCCTGAGTGTAATATATGTACGTCCGTAAAGTAAGTGTGTTGTCGAGTGAACGTCGGTGTGATCAATATTGAGCAAAAAGGTTAAGAATCTGTTGATGTTAACGAGAGAAAATGTAGAATACTTTCTTCCCTACAGGTAAAGGGAGAATAGCTGTAAAAATACAACGGAAGAGATTACATACACGTCGTCTGAAATAATCCAGATGACGCAAAATATACTCTACCTCCTATAAGAAACGCCAATCTGTTTTTCGATACAGTGCTGATTATATGTTATAAAACTTTTATGAAAAAAAAATTCTCCTATTTTTTCTGTTAGTCCATAGATCTGTAGCAAACCGTATATATTCGTTACTTAGTAACGAGTACATCGCCTGACTCTAAGTGCGGGGTCGTTATTCACAAATTCATTTCTTTACTCGGATTTGTCGTATGGATGCCAGTTTGATTCGATTAGCGAACAAATACGACGCATCATGCAGGAACTGGAACGTTTCGCCCAGCGACTAAATTAATCTGAATGAGTGAACATCGTGAGTCGCGTATTTTTGGGAATTATGATTTGAATTCGTTTCGTTACAAAGGAAAATGTGTACGTACAAATATGTTGCGCGTACATTGTTAATATTTTTAACGAGGTAAGTAATTTTGATAACATAAAGAGATATTTTGTAGATTTGCTTTTGTTTAATATTAAAATTTTGAGAGCATAATTTACAAATAGAATATTTGGATAGTTAATTTGAGAGTGGATATTGTTTTGTTATTGATCATATCTTAGTGAGATTTTGTTGATTTCAAAACAATTACAGAATGCGTTTATTCTTAAATACGATAGTCTAACTTCTGTTTTATTTTACAGTGCAAATTTTATCTAATCTTACTTAATAAATGAACAAGTTATATAAACTTAATAAAGTACGAACGAAGTAATCCCGGAACCCTTACGCCATGCGACTGGATGCGATGCTTCATACTAGTGCTCGACTGTATCAAAAGTATCGAGTAACGATTCCATACGATACCCCGTACGCGGTGCGACTCGATACAATGCTTCAGGCTAGCGCTCGATTGTGCCAAAAGTAACGATTCGATAGTAACGAGTACTGATTGGTTTGGTAACGAAAACATACGGGTATACAATTTCTCGTTACTTTTACAGATCTATTAATTCATTATTTTTATATTTGATCTGCTACTGCTGGATCAACTAACCTTATCATCATCTCCACTGTCATTTTTCTCAGTTGCAACACATGAATTTGTGCTGTTGAATGTAATTACGTTAATTATCAATAGATAAACGTGATTGGTAAAAAAAGAGTGGTTAAGGCGTCTGACTGGATATCGAAAGCTTGCTGTATAATATGAAGTCAATTTGATGAGACGGAGGGCCCTATCGCATGAATTGGCTAAGGGCCCCCAACTGGTTACGTGACTGCTAAGAACGCTTAACCCGGGCACCAAAATCCTAGCGCCGGCTCTGCGGATTTCACGTCTAACTGTAGGTCCGCTACTATAGCCTGTAGAATTTTTAGGTTAGGTTAGGTAAATAGGAAATGAATTTGCAACCCTACCACCAATACCAGGTTGAGTAAACGTCCTTCGCGAATGTCCAACCAACATTCGGGTTGAATACGAAGTTTAGCACTAGTTTTTCAACTAGTACTGCTATTATAAAAGATTTAGTTGTTTTCGCAGCCGTAATATTAATATAAATTTCTTAAGGGATTAACGCTGCGTTGAAATACTTCTCCTTCTTCCAGACTTTTCGCCCAAGGCTTAGGTCTTCTTGAGGGGCTGCTACAGACTGGTAACTGATGGAGACTGGCGTGGCTGGTTGTTTACGTCCTACTCTATCGCTTATCCAGAGATATGCATTCTACGATTTTATATCTGTGAGTCCAGAGTTAATTATTTATCTAATATTTCCAAGCCTCGCTAAGATCGTTTATGTATTGGTAATGATATTATTTCTGCTGCACTTCGTGGCGTTTTTCTAGTTAAATTCTTCTCTCTAATTTCATCTATATCAGAAACTACAAGTTTCTTTCTTCGAGTGACTTTAAGATGCGGAAGTCTTTAGTAAAGAACTTTAACTGTGTTAAGCAATGAAGTAAATAGTGACAGGAACAAAGGGTTGCTGGTGGTGTTGACCGCGCAGAGACAACGACCACGCAGTTTGTCTTGCAAACCACGTCAACCGGCGCTATTAGCGGTGTGATACCATCTGCAGGATTTACATTCTAAATGAGCATTTATTTCCGGGTGACTTCTGGCCGGGCAAGAAGCGCGGGCCCTGATTACCGCCGCAAAACGCCGCCAGAGGCGCTACGTGCGCGGAATGTCCGGGACGCTTCTTGCTGCACTGTACCGGAGAACTCGGAGCCACATCAGCTGCCACCGCATCCACTGTGTGACTCCGATCCCTGGTGCTGGGAGGGCACCGAGGAATTGTCTCAAGACATATATTTGTCGTATGGCTAACCATTTAAGGTGGTATATACAGACAAATACAATATATGCAAGGACATCATCGTTGGTAGCATTCAGAACTCCTTGTCCACTTGTTGCAGCCAGTCTGAAAGTATAGCACTGGTCCATCACACTTCCTTAGAGGCCATTCCTTGATGATGTGCTCCACACTCTGGGAAGGAGCTCCGCAGTCACAGACGGGAGAATCCCGATGTTCCTACTTACACAGCATGGCGTTGCATTTGGCGTGGCCTGTTCGTAGGCGGTTTAGCTTAACCCATTGGTCTCTCTTCAGATGGAATCCCGGAAGTCAGTTGTTAGTTTTTGAAAACCTTGGTGCTTATCTGGAGCAGAGTTTTTAGGCGGTTTAGCTTAACCCATTGGTCTCTCTTCAGATGGAATCCCGGAAGTCAGTTGTTAGTTTCTGAAAACCTTAGTGCTTATTTGGAGCAGAGTTTTTAGGCGGTTTAGCTTAACCCATTGGTCTCTCTTCAAATGGAATCCCGGAAGTCAGCTGTTAGTTTCTGAAAACCTTGGTGCTTATCTGGAGCAGAGTTTTTAGGCGGTTTAGCTTAACCCATTGGTCTCTCTTCAGATGGAATCCCGGAAGTCAGTTGTTAGTTTCTGAAAACCTTAGTGCTTATTTGGAGCAGAGTTTTTAGGCGGTTTAGCTTAACCCATTGGTCTCTCTTCAAATGGAATCCCGGAAGTCAGCTGTTAGTTTCTGAAAACCTTGGTGCTTATCTGGAGCAGAGTTTTTAGGCGGTTTAGCTTAACCCATTGGTCTCTCTTCAGATGGAATCCCGGAAGTCAGCTGTTAGTTTCTGAAAACCTTGGTGCTTATCTGGAGCAGAGTTTTTAGGCGGTTTAGCTTAACCCATTGGTCTCTCTTCAGATGGAATCCCGGAAGTCAGTTGTTAGTTTCTGAAAACCTTGGTGCTTATCTGGAGCAGAGTTTTTAGGCGGTTTAGCTTAACCCATTGGTCTCTCTTCAGATGGAATCCCGGAAGTCAGCTGTTAGTTTCTGAAAACCTTGGTGCTTATCTGGAGCAGAGTTTTTAGGCGGTTTAGCTTAACCCATTGGTCTCTCTTCAGATGGAATCCCGGAAGTCAGCTGTTAGTTTCTGAAAACTTTGGTGCTTACCTGGAGCAGAGTTTTTAGGCGCTTTAGCTTAACCCATTGGTCTCTCTTCAGATGGAATCCCGGAAGTCAGTTGTTAGTTTCTGAAAACCTTGGTGCTTATCTGGAGCAGAGTTTCAGCTATGTCGTCATTTTTCTTTGACATTAAAGACAGATACGTCCTGCCATAAAGGATTCGTAGATTTAAGGTGAATGTGGGACAGGTGATTAGTGACCTTATAACAGCCTTCAGTCCCAATCGACTTTATGAAATGTTAATTTAAGAACTGTGTAAAACAAGCTGAGAGATGATTAGTTATAGTTCTGTATATTTTCCGTGAAATTAATTTTGGATTTGTGTAAATGAACATTGTGTTGCGGAGACAAACTGTGTAAATACCATTTTATATGTTCAAGGACATTTTTATACATGAAACATTGATCAAAGGTTTGTAACTCTAAGTGTTGATGGGAGCTACGAAATTTGCAGGACAATTTATGACGGTTTGGGCTGGTTTAGTAGATAATTTTGTGTGTAAATACTTGTAAACATCTTTAATTTTCATTTCCGTGTGTTTCGTGATGGTTGTGAATGGTTTAAAGATAAAATTTGTAGATGACAAATTTAGGTAGGTGCAGGATAGGGGGAAGATTGGTGTGTAGGGAAATTGCCACCGGAGCCTGTGCTCCATTGCAATTAAATTAAATTAAATCCTTGTTTTTTTGTAGTTTTTTTTTGTATGTATTTAATTGTTATTAGAGAAACGTCGGTCGGAACTCTTTGCAATTATTCTGCATGTTTCTAATGTGTCTATTTAAGTGGGCAGAGATGGCGAGCAGAGAGTTGTAAGTCAGCAGTTCTGGGAAATGTGTCAGCTTAATCGCTGGAATATTTGTTTGTGTTTGTACTTAATTCCATGGTTTTCTCATATCCCTCCGGACGAATGCTGGGATGGTTCCTCACATTAGCCCATGGGCGCCTCCTGCCATATCCTGTATATCCCTTCCAAACTATTACCCTTTCGGATAAGCGCAATACACCTACGCCACACACTTTTAGTTAATTGAAGAGTAATACTAATAATATCTTTGGATGTAGCTGATGTCTTGAAAGAAAAATAAACAAGTGGAAAGTGATTCTTCAAGCAATTATTTCATACAACCAAAAACCTAACAACGTCGTGGGTTGTGAGAACCTGTGTCAGGATGATGTAACTATCTCCACTCGCGCGACGTGGCTTCTTAAAGTCTTATCTTTGGAAGTGGTATATTGCTGATGATATGTGACCAGGGGATTGTGGTAAATTTTAGTGTACCAGTTATTACTCTCATACACTCGTTCAGGTGAACGCCTATTTTTTTTAGTATGTGCACTACTTGTTATACCATTCTCGCCCCAAAGTTAAATTCACGCTGTTGAAACCCCGCCATCCTGCATTTCGTGGAGATTTAATTTACCTTAATTTCAAATTGGGATGGAGCGCACACGCTTCGATGGAAATGTACCTACTCCCCACCTTCCATTCTCATTATTTCTCAAAACTCTCCTACCCCTGCTCTTCAAACTCCTTCAGTGTTTATGATACTCCCGTCCCTATTCGCCCGAAATGGTCATCTCTTCCCCTCCAATCCCTTGAACAATCGAAACACTCTCTCCATCAACGTTGAGTTTTCGAATGACTCCCAACCCAGCTCTTTTATCACGTCATTCTGCAGCAATTTCCGTAAAGAAATCTAGATGCTCTCCTTTCCACACCCTCCAACTTTCGAATTGGATACACAAAACATGTGTCGCAGACTATACCACTATAGGTTTTGTAACCCGATTCTCTCACTTCTCTGGTACATCCCCTCATCACCCTCTCCAATATATGCAGGACTTTGAATCCTCTTCCTATCACCTGCCCCCATGTGTCCTGCCCAATTGAGTTTACTATCAGAAGTTATACCAAGATATATTCCTTCCCTACTCTATACTCGTAGAAAACCTTTACTTCTTTATCTGTAAATCTTATAACCTCATTCTTATCGGCATTTGTTTTCACTCTATTAACTACCCATCTACCTAACCTGTTCACATCCTCCTGAAGCTGTTCACAGTCGTCTCCAGTTTTAATCCTATTGTGTCGTGACATAGTACTATGCAGTAATAATTATATGACTAACGTGAATTTAAAACACAGTATTGCTAATTGTTATTCCCGATAAGTTTTCCTTTTTTGGCTTATGGCATTACGCCTCGTTGACGTAAAAGTCATAATAGGCGGGAAAGGACTGGGGACAAAGAACGGGAGGGAATTTTGCCATGGTCTTTTGAAGGAAGCATCCCGGCATTCGCTTGGAGTGATTTTGAGAAACCAAGGAAAACTCAAACCTGGATGCCCAGGTGGGGATTCAAACCCATGTTTTGCCGAATGCGAGGCCAGAGCGTTGACCGCTCGCCCACCAAGCTTGGTCATAAGTTTTCTCTGACTACGTTGACTTGAAGCTAATGTATTTATCGGTTATGATTTTCGCCTCAAATATCGCACATTACGTGAACAAATTAAAATGAAACCTACGTGAAACTACGCAACGTCTACATTCAGATAACAGAAGTATTATATCAAAAAGTAATGGAGCGCTCACGAAAATCAGAAAAGATGGTTATATTCATCTTTTCCAATTACAACCCCGGATGATCGGTGAGCAGTAAACCTTGGGCCTAGAATTTGAAGAGAAAGGTATCAGGTAATTCAGAACTCAGTTTTCTTGATTTGCCAATGATATGAATAAAGGAAATGGCCCTTCTTATATAGACTACTATGGATGATTTATTTTCCATTCATTGTATAAGTGTTCTCACTAATAGAAGAAAATATTACTGAGTCACTTAACTTGAAACCTTATAACACTATAAAGTTTCACACAGTTTCAATCGAATAATAATCCCATGAGAGAATTTCAAGCCTTATCCCATTTCCCTCTGTGGTTGTTTGGTTGCAATTGTTCTCGGATTCTGAACAATGGATCGTTTATCATGTATGACATATTATACAAAAATATAACTTTGCCAGATGGTATGATCTGGTTAAAAGAGTATAATATTCCGTGTGCCATCGAGATTTGAGCCGCTCTTTCATTCGCTACTCAACTATAGCCTACATTAATAATTTGTTTGTGTTATTTTTCACATTCTTCTTGAACCTTCACTAAAATTTTGTGCCACTTACCAGATGGTTCAAAAGTTACACATTAATATCGTTAAGATTTTAATTGGAATTTTAATTACTGACCCAATTCATTTTTAACAAATATGAGATTAATGTTGTAAACTGATAATTTATTTGAAATGTAAATTATGTGCGATGAACACCTGGCATGATGTAATAGAGAGCTTGCCAGCCCTAATTTTGCCAGGCTGAATTTACCTTTAAGTAAATAAAAATAAAGTATATCTCGCTTTCGAAGCTTGTACCTCTCCGACTAGACCGTTCAGAGATATATTGCATCCTCGAATCTACATCGTAAGGAAAGTTTGAGAACGTTAGGTGCGTAAACGTTTTTCATGAAAAGCAATTCCAATACTCGTATTAAAATAATAATACTGTTATTAAGTGCTTTGCGGTAACGGCAAGGAAGGAATTTGGAGGGAATGTTCTGAATACGAATAGCGCTGTTTGTACTATGAGGCCAAGTATTAAACTGAAACAGTAACCACCAACATCGTTTTGTTCTGGAGAAGTATTTCTTAATCTTGTACGCTAAAACTACGAGTCTGACCTATTGAAGCATTCCGCATTTCGAATGCTTCATTTTGCAAGCAAATATTCCTGCAAAGGTGCTTCGTGTCGGACAGCACTGGGCCGTAGCGGTACCTCAGGTAGCGCGGCTCGGAATGTTTACTGAATGGGATTTAAAGAGACAGGTGTCGCGGCGGAAATTTTCCATTAGGCCAGAGAGAGGAACGTGTTCCGTGAAAAGATGGACAAAAGTAGTGCCGAAGAGGGTGTGTGTGTGAGCCAATCACAGCCCCTGTGTGGTTTCACGCGGACTAATACGATTTCTCTGCTTTCCATACAACGCGGGAGGCGAGAACTTGGCTCCGAGACACCGTCGCGTCGGGTGCTTGTGTGAAGGAGGGAGCTTTTGAGCGGGTCGACGTAGGTTCGACACCCGCGGCGACTAAGACAGCCTTCCATAGCGACGGGCTGACTACTAGTGTGCGGCGTATGCAAATTTGTGCCGCTCTGCTTTGTGTGTTGCCGAGAGTGCATCAGTGCGACCTCACACACACGTGAGTTACTAAGTGACGTGTCTGGTGGTAACTACCATCCGGTAATTCTTGATTGTTGTGAAGATCTCTTGTGGTGGTCTCCTTCAAGCCTCCTTCGTCGCCAAGGAATACATCCACGGTAATATTTTCAAGTACCTGCTACCGCAAATCTTTGCTTGAAACTGTCGAGACCCCAAAACCGTGTTACAAAGCCCAGTAACGGCCTTCATCGAGATAAAGAGGTTCTCTCTCCCTGAACTGAGCTAAATTATTATTGTAAATGGTCTGCTATCCCTCTGCTTCGTGTCCAACTTGTATTTAATTTCATTTTTTTGTTGTTTTGCATTGGTTCCAATTTCATTATCATTACAATTTTGTGCATAAAGTAATTTTCTTTGCACATAATAAATATAATGTCATTAATGGTAGATTGCCGCTTTCATTATTTGAAATCTCCCATTTCCAATGCTTAATGGATAATTAGCTACTTGTATTGTTATTATTAAAATAATTATTGCAGGGAGAATATTTATTAATTTTTATGTGGAAGTAATTCCTGGCGCCCAGCTCTTATCACGAATGCAAGTTTTTAGCGGACATTTACAGCTCTCACCAATAAATGGTGCAAGGTGTAGTGTGATTAATATATGTACAGGGTACACTACACTATCAAGTACAGCGCAATCCATTTTAAAAAAACTGATTAAAGATGATAACTGTACTCATTGTTTCCAGGGAGAATGGAGATAGCAAGAAGATACCCATTTCATGCAAAAATATATACATATCAGGAATGAAAGAATAATCCTGCAACCACAGATTGGTCACATCATGTCCTACTAAACGTCAAAATTTAGTTTCGGTGAAAGTCTCACCTTTTTCGAGATACTGAGTTTTTATTTTTTTCCGAAAAATGTGACTTTGTTCAGTTTATTCCATGCCATTTCTACAAATTAATTTTTTTAATTTACTCAATGAAATTTGCGTCATCTAAAACAATGTTATTTTTTCTTAAAACGTTAAAAAATAAACCTTAAAAACTCTTATGTAAAACGTGTATACAAATCTATTCAAAAGGTTGATTTTGTGGTGTGCATAAGAGCAAAGGGCGGCATTTTGAACAATTTTAATAATTAACGAAATAAAATATATTACTTGCATTTATTCTTTCTATTATTTGTGTGCACACCATAGCAAAAAACCTTTTTTTTTTAAAAAAAATCAGTATTATCATTTATTTACTACATGTTTAAAATGCGCACTGGTCTCCTTAGCGGATTGAACTACCTTAAAACAATCATTTTAAAAGAAGTACAAAATAATTCTATCATTTAAGAATTTTTATAAATTTTTTTAACGTATTAAGAAAAAAAGAACATTTTTTTTAGATGACCAAATATCTTCGAGTAAATTAATGAATCCAGGGTTCAAAAAGTTTTAATTTGTTGAAATTACATGGAAAAAAATTAACAATGTCACATGTTTCGAAAAAATATATAAAAAAAATAAATATCTCGGAAATTGTGCGACTTTAACAAAAATAAAATTTTGCCACATATTAGGAAATTATATATCTACGGTTTCAGGATTATCCTTTCATTTCTGTCACATTAAATGCCAACAATATACTTTCCTGTTTATCTTCGGTTCAGCATGTTATTCAGTGAATAAATTTTATCTTTTCTGCCTGTAAATGCTGTTTTCGTAATACGAATGTTATGTAAGCATAGTTAAAATAGAAAATATACCAGTTTTCTATTTCATTTTCAACTCATTATCAAGTGATTATTCTTTTATTAACCTAAAACAATCCAATGATTTTTTTTATTAGCTTCCCTTCTGAAATGTGTCATCATCGTTAAATATACGAGTAAATTTGCTGGTATTAGTTCAATTGGCCAATATATAACATGAATAAAGTTCATACTTGAAGACAACAAAGTCTTGCGACGATAGATCACTGACGCATTGTCATCACAACAATACAGCGAACACCTTTGCAGAGCTCCTTTTCAATTCGATATAGGAAATATATCATTGTCACATGCAAGGCCCTTCCTTGAATAGAGGCCAATGTAGCATTGATATCTGAGAGACCTTAGATTAATCGCCTTCTCCTCGTTCGCCACAGAATTATCGGTGTTGTCACTTGGAGTGACTCCTTAAAAAGGGATCAGTGAGAAAGGTTATTTTTAAAGAACACAGAAGTCTAATTTAATGTAATTGGAATGGAGCGCTCGATTCAGTGGCAATTTCTCTACACACCTTTTGCCCCTTTACTGCAGACTCTTACTTTTGCCCTCTACAAGTTTCAATTTTAAATTCTTTCAAAGTTTTTGGTAAATTATTCATCATTTCTTTTGGTCATTTATTCCAATCCTTGACCCCCTTACCTAAAAAGGTGAATCTTCCCACACCTTTGTGCCTGAAATCCACTGCCAGCTTGTGGTCATGACCATCTTTCCCTTCTATGCATTACTTTTAATTCTTACATCAAAATCTTTCCATGTCTCATCACCAATATACGTCTTGTACACTCCCATGACCCTCTAAACCCTCCTCCTGTCTTCCAATGAATCCCGTTCTATATTTTCTGTCATATCTGTTACTGATTGCGTTCTGTGGTAATTTCCAGAAACAAATCTAGCAGCCCTATTTGCACCCTCTCCAATTCCTGTATTTGATACTCAAAACGTGGGTTCCACACTTCCTTCTTTGCATTCATCTTCATCCCATGTTTATCAACCAATCTAGATATTCTGTCCATATCATCCTACAGCTGTTTACAATCCCCCGCCGTTTTGATACTTTTATCTAGCATTATGATATCTACAAAGTTTATTTAACCCAGTTCCCTTACTTCTCTCGTACATCCCCTCATCACTCTCTCCAACAAGTGCAGAATTTGTGTCCTGCACAGTTAAGCTAGTTATCTGATGTAATGTCAAGATAGTTACATTTCAAGTATTCAACAAGCAATTCTTTCCCCGCCTTATAATCGTAATCAACCTTTAGTTTTTATCTGTGCATCTAATAAGCTGTCTCTTCTTTGCATTTATCTTCATTCCATGTTTACCAATCCAACTAGATATCCTGTCTAGATCATCCTGCAGCTGTTTACATTCCTCTGCCGTTTTGATCCCTTTATATAGCATTATTATGTAATATGTTATCCACAAATACATTTCCGATACTAAACCATCAAGAGAATCATTCATTACAATAATGAATAGCAATGGTGGTTCCAATACACTACACTGTGGTACTCCCATTTTTACTTCCACTTCCTTCGATACTGCATTTCCTACCCGAACGTAAGAAGGGGAAAAAACACACACACACACACTTGATTTTAACACAGACGAGAGAATGTTGACTCGAATGGAACCACGGATATTATCGGATTCTTGGAGATACTGCCTGCCAAAGCCAGTAGATTAGGGAGAGTTATCCCCCTTTGGCTACGAAAGTATTTTCTTTATGTTCAGAGCGTGAAAACGGATCTTAACGATATGTTGATGCAGGCAATTTCGACAGTGCCCGATGTCTCTTAGGCCCGTGTTAAACAGTGAGTATTCGCTACATCGTTTTGGGTTAGTAAACATGACGCGTTACGTTTTCTATGCATGTACGCATAAGTGTGACTATACATCGATCAGCCAAAACATTATGACCACCTGCTTACTAGCATATTGGTCCACATTTCTAACGCAATACAGCAGCAATTCGTCGTAGCATGCATTCGACAAGTCATTGGTAGGCTTCCAGAAGTATCTGATACCTGATTTCTACGCATAGGCCACGAAATACCCTTATATTATGGGCCAGTGGTATGTAGGCCTGGCACCTGGGAACGAGCATCTCGGAAACGGAAAGGCTGGTCGGCTGTTCGCGTGCTAGTGTAGTGAGTATCTATGGAAAATGTTTGATGGACAGTGAAACCATGAGTAGACGACAATGTGTTGGACACGATCGCCACATCACAGAACGTGGAGGTCGCAAGCTTGTCCGCTCTGTAAAGCTGGATACGAGGTGATCTGTGGCAGAATCACGATTGTTATGCTCTTAACAATTCTGAACGGATCAGAATTCTACTCTTCCTTTAGATATGCCACAGATCACCCCCATCCTGCTTTACAGAGCGGGCAAGGCTCCGATCTCCACGTTCTATGATATGGCGCGGGTGTCCACCACATTAACGCTACGCGAGGTTTCACTCTCGTTCAAACATTTTCCATAGAGGCTCACTACAGTAGCACGCGAACAGCCGACCAGCATCTCCATTTCCGAGATGCTAGTTCCCAGATGCCACGCTCACTTAATTTAAGGGTGTTTCGTGACCTGTGCGTAGAAATCTGGAGTCAGATACCTCTGGAAGCGTAGCAAGGACTTGTAGAATCCATGCTACGCCGAATCGCTGCTGTATTGCGTTCGAAAGATGGACCAATATGCTAGTAAACAGGTGGTCATAACGTTTTGGCTTATCAGTGTATATGTTTAATGTGTATAGCTAAATTGTATCAAAAACGTAAACGCTTAAATTGGTTTAATTCTCACTGAAAATCACTGCAACTAGATCAGAGGGTATATTTACATCCGGAGGAGTCACCATTATTATACGCGCATACACGCACCACTATTGCTGGTTGCTTTTTTGTTTATCAGTTGTTTTTTGTTTTATTTTTATCGCTTCATTTGTTTACGACAATAACTTGGACAAAGTTCATATTTACTGTACAAATGCAATATAGATAGTGTCTTTCGTCCAATGGAAAGTGAATGATATATCATAAATATAAAAAAAACTGTCGAAATGATACACAGAAAAATACATAGAAGTTTCCCCTGTTGCGCGTATGCAATCTGATACAAAATGTCGATGTCGAGGTCATTGGAGGCTGGAAATGACTAGGGAGAAGGCATGGAAAAGAATTCGTCAATGGCTTCTTGAAGGAATCATCCCGGCATTCTCCTGGAGTGATTTCGTGAAACCTTGGAAAACTAAAATTTAGATGGCCAGAAGGGGATTTGAACCCACGTCCTGCAGACCCGATAATTACCGCTCACCCAACAGGTTCGGCATATTTTGTTTCGACTGTGTCCGTGAATAGCAGAGGTCAGCCAGTAGGCGTTCCACTACTCTGCAGGTTGCGTATTGACGTGCGATGATGCAGTTATGAAAATTTAATCCGATTCGCTGTGACGTCCAGCAGATACAAACCGGGTGTATCTGCTAATAGTTAATTCAATGTTCACTCATACCCAATCTCGTCAGTAAAATATTTAACTGCTTATCATCGACTACTAAACAGAGTAATGCTCTGAACAGATGTCCATAGGTTCTGGTGCAAATAATAGTGAAGAGATCCATGTTAACTAACTTCTACTGCTGGACTTTTGCACCTTCTTCTTAAGGCGCCATCTCCTATCGGATGTTGGTGGTCCACGTAGCTACTCTGGACGTGGCATTGCTGCATGGAAAACCTCTTCTGACGTGCAGTTGCACCATCTCCAAATGTCCTTCAGCCACGAATTCCTTCTCCTTCCAACAGATGTTTTCCCCCATATGAGTTGCAGTAGCTGGTACATCTTGTAATGTGTCCTTAGTCTTGTGTTTTCCTTTGCTTTATAGTGAGCACCAGTTCATTTTGTTTCTCCAACCGATAAAGTACCTCTTCGATTGAGATGATAACACAAACACATTTCAAAAGCATCAATACTTTTCCTTAGATTTTTTTCTAAGGTTCAGCTTTCACACCTATACAGAAGAATGGAGAATACTTAGCAGCGAATCACTCGCATTCTCAATTGCAGACTTAGATCCGATCTAATAAAAAAAATTCTTGCTAATAAGATCCAAGCATGTGAAATGAAGTTTCTTAGAACGGCCCTCCAGAAAACTAGACTTGACCACTTAAATAATGACGAGATTAGATCAAACCTAGAGCCAAGGGAATCCGTGGAAGAGAGACTTAGGTCATCAAAACTTAAGTGGTTTGGGCATGTCAAGAGAATGACGGGTACAAGACTACCAAAAACTTATTTGTAAAAAAGGATACTGGGCAAAAGACCAGTGGGAAGAACAAGAAGAAGATGGACAGACCAACTGAAGGAGGATATAGAGAGAAGAGGCTGAAACTGGGAATATATCATTGACAGAGAAACTTTTCTGGATAGGAGACAGTGGAAAACGATCGTCTACAACAACCAAGGCTGGTAAATCACACCTAGAGTGGTGGGTGAACGGTTAACGTTCTGGCCTCGCATCCCGGAGGACGGCGGTTCGAATCCCCGTCCGAGCATCCACATTAGGGTTTTCCATGGTTTCCCCAAATCACTCCAGGCGAATGCCGGGATGCTTCTTTGAAAAGGTCACGCCAGAATTACTTCCCGTTCCTTGTCCCCACTCCAATCCCGCATCTAATGACCTCGACGTCGACGAGGCGTAAAACCATAAGTAAAAAAAAAATATGGTAAACCACACCCGGGAAACTGGAGACGGTCCCCAACGACGACAAAAATAATAATAATTAATCTCCTGACCTGTTCTATTTTAGATTTTATTTCTTGCTAGCAGTCACACTGCTCATCCATCGCAGTGCATAAGTATTTGAAGGATGATACTTGCTTGGTCTTATTGCCGTTTATTGATGGGGTTACATGAAGTTTTCTCTTAGAGGAGATTAAATCTTTGGTCTTGTAAGAGTTGACGACAATTTTTAATTCATTTTTACATATGCGTAAACCTTTTTCTTATTTAGAGATATGCAGGTAATTAAAAAGATATCTGTTCGGCAATTTTGTTGAGAGGGGTGTGAATCTTACGCTGCTGGTTGATGATTTTAATTCTCATTTTGGAGCTCGTAAAGATACCACGTATTTTTTTGTGAACTTCCCCGTTTAATTAATACGAATAAGTTGTATTTATTTTTATTTTTCCTGGTATCGGATTTCTTCGATAGGTCCACATCAATCGTCTATATTTTCAGGTTAGGTCCCAATCCATGTGTGCCTTCAATCATGTGATTTATCTGAAGGAAGTGATCTTAATATTTTAGTTTACCATTAACGAAACAATAATTTATTACCTACACTTCTGTTTCTCAATAAGCCGCAATACTTTTATAAACTTCAGATTAAATGGTTTATTGAAGTTTTTCAATTCAACAACTTTATCGATTACTTATTTTGTTTGATCCCAATACACATGTCTTCGTTAAAACGTTAACAACAGTTTAAAAATACAATAGTTCTTCCTCATGACTCAGGCTTGTACTTTCAAATACTATAACTGGCTACTCCATCCCACCAAAATCAATTTTCAGTCCTTCTTCCAACATTCGCATGTCTTCATTCTTCTTTCTCTACCCGTCTGTTGAATCATCAAAACAGAGATTCTCTTCTCACTTGATTTGACACTCTTGGTCCCTGTAAACTTAAAAAGTATAATCAGTTTATACAATCATAAACATTCGACATATATACAAGAATATGATTTTAACATTAATTTCTATGAATAGTGACGTCATGTATCTCACAACCTTACTGAATATTTACAGGCTAATAGGTATACCACTACCCTCGTGAAACTATACTGCGTAACAGAATATCCTGCATAATATAGCTTGTAAATTTATTTCCTTTCTGTAACATAGAACTGCTAGAATAGGCGCGCCTGTGAACGGTTTTGTCATTTAACGTCATTTTACTTATATTATAAAAACACAACATTTTCATTTTCTACCTGCACACATAATTAAGTGGTAGTGTTTGGCATTCATCTCGAGTTTACCTACTGTAATGATTCAAAGCTCGTAAAGGGAAGCTTCAATTAACCTAACCTAGCAGACCAGCGAAAGAATTGATCACCATTCTTCATACATACAGAAATAATAAATACGAAGGATGTTTTTACGTGAGTGCTCTTCATGTTGTTTTCTACATGAAGAGTAACACCAGGCACTACCGGGGAAATATTAATGTAGGGGAAGGTCGGGTAACCCCGGACATTTAATGTTCTAACAAACCACGCTGAGTCGGTAAAACTTTATTATAAGTATGCGCCCTGTAGTGTAAAAACAAATGCAACTAAGCTGTGACTTGTGCGCCCTGTGACTTCCACACTAATGTGTGTGTTTTGTTCCTGGCAGACGTTTTTCGTCGCTCCTGTCAAAATTAGTCGGAGATTATTGAATAAAGGACGTCAAATAAACGCGTAGTAATGCGGGCTCGAACAATATAAAAGGACGCTATTTTAAAATATTCACCATATAATAAGCGTGGAGAGGATGGGCAAAAAAGTAAAGGCAGTAAAAACGGCAAAACCAAAAAATAAAAAGATAAAGTCGTTGAATACAAAGAAAAGTATTCAAAGTCTTCCCGAAGCAAATATAGTAAAACAGACCAAATGCATTGTACGTGAACACGTTTTTTAAGAAGCCTGGATTCAGTGCTACGGAGTAAAGACAGGGGCCATGCAGATTGTGCCTCCATAGTTTCTTCAGATATCCATTATTATTGTGATTATGAAATTTGATCCAAATATATATAGCCGCTTCATGCTTTCTAGTACCTCAAACTTCTACAATAGAATTTGTTGTTGTTGTAAAATAACTTTTTTTCAGGAAATATTTATATTTAGATAAACTTGAAAAGCAAATCGTTATCTGAGTACGAAATTTCATCGAAATCTTAAGAGCCGTTTCCGAGATACTTGTTTAAAATTATAGTATTCCATATACATATCGGCAGTGTTGTAACATCCTAGGAGAAGGTTAAAACTATAGATAAACCAAAGATCCTAAGGTTTAAATGTTGCCGACGCGTTGTGGTGTGGTATCTTCGGAACAGCATGTCATACGTTCAGTTATTGCATGAGACACTCAGATTGTCTTTCGGTTGAACAGTACAATTCAGTATAAGTTCGAGGAACAGTTAAAACAAGGCCTGTCAACTATGTCCATTTACAATAAAGCAACTCTTTGAAACCAAACCCATGCAAAACACAGATCTGCGCATTCCATCTCCGTTCATGAGAGGCAAAACGAAAACTAAATGTTATATGGGAAGGCCATTCATCGAAACATTAAGACTAGCCAAAATATTTATGAATCACTGTAGATAAAAGTCTTACTTATAAGAAGTGCTGCCATATAACTGCAGCTAAAACAATATCCTGAAAAGGATATGTTTCAGGAAATGGGGAGAGAATACGGCACATCTGCTAAGGACCTCTGCTTTTCCACTGCAGAGTATGCAAGCCCTGTTTGGAACCAATCAGCACATTCAAAGAATGTAGATATAGGCTTGAATGAAACTAGCAGGATAGTGACTGGCTTCACGAAACCAAACCCCAATACATCTGCAGTAGAACTCCAATTATCCGAATCAATTAATCAAAAATTCGGATAATTAGATTTTTTCCGGTAAAGGATCTATTTTAATTAATTTCTGTATTTATGTTTAAGATGGGAGAAACAACAATTTTTAAAGAAAAAGAGCTTTTAATTAATTAAATGAAAAGGCAACAATTTTTTACATGTTAAGCGTACTGTGCATTAGTACAGTATGTATGTACCGTACTGTAAATAAAAGTAATTGTTTGCTGAACATCTCAATCAAAGTAAGCTGTTTGACTGTATTCGTCCATTTTCGAGCAGCTAAGTTTCAAGGCGGCCTGCCTCGGTAGCGTAGGGGCTAGAGAGCTTCAGCAATAACTTCTGAACATACAGTAATTTTCAAAAGAATGCTTCTGAATTCCTCAAGTGATTTGTCATCCACATCTCCTCCTTTCTCTTCTTTCCCTTCTTGAGCTTCTTTCTTCTTTTTCTCCATTTTCTTCTCTTCTTCGGTTGGTATGCCTTTCAACTTGTTCCACGAACGTCTTAAAAAAAGCGATTCGGATATTCGGAGTTCGCATGATTAGAGTTCTACTGTACTATACAAAGCAGCTGGATTTGCTGGACCAAAAATACGCCGTATCTCGCGTGAGTACACTGAGACTCAAACGATTAGAGCCTCGCGATGTTTGATATACCAAGCCCTCCACCTAGGAGGGTAATCTCTAGGACACCTTTTCTAAATCGCACAATGTCGATCCTCCTAACTGGTATCCAATCTCCGAGGAAGAACCTTCTGGCTTAAAACTGGACTGGGTAAACTGGAGAACCCTCAACCGAATAAGAACAGGAGTTGCTCCAGAAAAAGCTAACATGAATAAATGTAGTCTGCAACAGACGATCGATGTGAGTGTGGAGAACAGCAGACCATGGATCACCTCTGTGCTTGAGACAAAGTGAAAAGCCTTTTTAGATTGTTTGCTGATGATGCGGTTATTGATAGGGAAGTAAGAAATTTGGCCGATTGCTTAGAAATTCAGCGCGATCTGGATGTTATTTTGGCTTGGTGCGCTGAGTGGCAACATACTCTAAATTGTAAAAAGTGCAAGACAATGAGCATAACTAACAAAAAGAATCCCGATTGCTCAGAAATACGAGGTAAACAGTTCAGTTATTGATATGGTCGATTCTATTAAATATTTGGGAGTAACAGTACAAAGGAACATGAAATGGGACATACACACTAATTCGTTAGTAGGTAGAGCAAATTCTAGGCTGCGATTCATAGGTCGAATCTTGAAAAATTGTAATGAACAAATAAAGGAGATAGCATACAAATCTCTTGTGCGTCCACATTTGGATTATTGTTGTGCCATTTGGGACCCGTTTCGTAAGGGATTGATCGAAAGTATAGAGAAAGTACAGGGAAGAGCCGCTCGATTCGTGACCGCTTGCTACAGTCCTTATGAAAGCGTCACAGAACTGATTAGTGGATTAGATTGGGAGTCTCTGGTAGATAGACGACACACGTTTCGTTTAAACTTATTGGAAAACATGCGTACTCCCGCTTTCACTTTTGAGTGTACTGAAATACTTCTTCCACCAACCTATTTGAGTCGGAAAGATAGGAAAGATAAAATTAGAGAAATAAGGTGCTGGACTGATTCTTATATGAATTCTTTTTTCCCTCGTACCATTAGGGATTGGAATGCACAGCAAAGAGATTAGCTTTGGTGCTGAGCACCCTCTGCCACCCACAATTTTGTGAATTGCAGAGTATATATGTAGATATGTAGATATATGTAGATATGTAATCAGTGCCAGTTATCAACAACTCTCGATGAACTATGGACAGGAAGAGATATTGACAACTTTGTCCAACATTGGGCAAAACGATTATAATGTCTGGACCCGAAAATGTAAAGTAAGGAGGTTTAGAACCATTTACAATACGTTCTCGAACGGATGGTATAGATACACCTTACTTAAGAAACGACTGACGGGAAATTTTATCTGTTGAATGGAAACTGCATTTTCAGCTGCAGAAAAAAGTCGGAGCAATCGCATTTCTGATCGGTGTGTGTGTGTGTGAGAGAGTGGGCGTCTTAGTGGATGTGCAGCAGGTGGCGTCGAGGAGAAATGAGAAAATTTCGGGCGCGCAGGTCTGACTCCTGGAGACCGGGGTGGCGGGGGTTGTTTATTGCAACGGCGTCACTGCAGGGCGAGAGAGCGGCGTCCGAATTTATCCGCGGGTGGCGCCAGCCCTGCAGAGGGCAGCAGGCGCCGTAACGAAGTCTTAACAAGGCGGGGGAGGGGGGGGGGGGTGCAAGTTACGACCAGAGTGCAGCAGGCCAGGCCGGGGTGGCTCGAGTCAACGGGGGAGGAACGGCGAACAGTACCCTCCAGACGGAGCGAGGAGAAAGGACTTATCCACCTACGAGAACTCTTACAACCAGGCTTGTCGGTGGAAAGATAAACCTAATGGTAGCAGAACAGATTGGGATCTTGATAAGTTACTCAGTGGCATGAACAAAATACTGAAGGAAGACTAAAGATAACCCTAATATTAGCAGAACAGAGAATCTTGATAAGTTACTCAGCGACATGAACAAAGTACTGAAGGAAGACTAAAGATAACTAATATTAGCAGAACAGATAATCTTGATAAGTTACTCAGTGGCATGAACAAAGTTCTGAAGGAAGACTAAAGATAACTAATATTAGCAGAACAGAGAATCTTGATAAGTTACTCAGTGGCATGAACAAAGTACTGAAGGAAGACTAAATAGATTTTTTTTTTATTTTACTTATGGCTTTCCACTTCACCGACGTCAAGGTCATTAGAGGCGGAATGGGACTGGGGACAAGGAACGGGAAGGAATTCGGCCATGGCATTTTTGAACGAAGCATCCCGGCATTCGCCTGGAGTGATTTTGGGAAACCATGGAAAATCCAAATCTGGATGCCCGAGCTGTGATTCGAACCAGCGACTTCCCGACTAAATAGAAACCAAAGCAAGACAAGAGCTATGCAATATGGCAGAAATGACAGCGATAATATTAGATTAAATACAAAAATTGGTCTGATTTAATTGCACAACTGGGTGTATTCTGTTACCGAAAATTAGAACTGATGGCCGAAGCAGGAATGATATTAAAAGCACAAAAACACTAGGAGAAAGAGCCTTCATGAAAAAGAGATATCTTCTAGTTTCAAATATTAATATAACTCTGAGAAAGGACTTTTTAAAATTTTATGTGTGTAGCACAGCACTTTGTGGCAGCAAAGAATGGACTTCAGTAATCTTCAGTAATACCAGAAGGATGGAAAATTGAAAGATTTGGATTGTGGTGCTATAGAAGGATGCTGAAAATTAAGTGGACAGATAAAGTACGAATTGAACGTGTTTTGGAGATGATGAGTAAGGAGAGAAGTTTGTTGAAGAGTCTAACAGAAAGAAGAGATACGATAGTGGGTCACATTGTAAGATATGCGACGGTTGGCTAAGTCGAACGGAAGAATTGTAATGAAAGACAGAGATTGGAATATATGAAGCAGATAATTGAGGACGTGGGCTGTAAGTGGTATGCTGAGATGAAGAGGTTAGCACAAGAGACTGATGAAAAAAAATTGGTTCGTTGATTTGTTATTTATTTTTATTTATTATTTATAAATAAATAATATTTGAACAGGTAGAGTGTAGTGCCTTTTCATAGCTTTCAAGCCGTATTATCTTAGGATTTAGGGAGGTAGAGCTCGGCATTTGTAACCTGACCGTAGGCACTACAGTGGACGTGCCGTGGTCAGCGACGTGGTCCGGCCCTTTTTGTTTACCATCCCGCGGAGTTTCCCCCACGGTACTCATTTGATGGCAGGCTGAATGGGTCTGAGGGGGCATTCCGGACGTTCAGCTTCGAGGAAAGATACTCGGTCTTTCGAGCAGAAGTCAGACGCTCTGTTTCTTTCTTCTTCTTTCTTTTTATCTGCTTTACATCTCTCTAACAGCGTGGTCTTTAGTGACGGGAAAGGATGGGGGGCAAGGAATATGAAGGAATTCGGCCATGGCCTTTTGAAGGAAGCATCCCGGCATTTGCCTGGAGTGATTTGGGAAACCATGGAAAACCCAAATCTGGATGCCCGGCTGGGGATTCAAACCACCGTTCTCCCGAATGCGAGGCCAGAATGCTAGCCGTTACACCACCACGCATCGGTGCTATGTCACCTGAGCTACGTGGCCGCCAGTGTTTTCATACTGATTTCTCCCAGTCCATGAAAAGCGAGCCTTTCATTCGTCAGTCCTTTCCTTAAATGCAATTTCAGACAATTCTTTCAGACTCCTAGGTCAACGTTAGACACTAAAAATTCTGATTTTTTTTTTTTTTTTAAAAAAAAGCTAACCTGCAATCTGATTTCTTGCTTCGTCCATCAGCTGATTGCAACAGAATTATAATGTTCTCTTACTTCATCAGATCCTTTTCTTTTCTTTACCCAACCTGCTGCTGGCTGGCCTGTGTAGCGTAGTGGCTAGGTGCTGCTCCACGTGCCGAAGGTCGCCGTTTCGAGTCCGGCCGCGACATGGGTGTTTAAGTGTTGTATCTGTGAATGTCATGTCCATCCTGTGGTGTGTCTAATTAGCTGTAAAAATTTCATACTGGAGATACTGAAAGCAATGAGAGACATAATAACTATCGATTTTTCTGTATGGCCACATATGCCGAAAGTCATAATAATAACAAAAACCTGCTGCTGTTGTCTTTTTCTGATGCTATGCGTTACGCTAGTACCGTTTAAACTTAGTCCAAATTACATGCTATTCTGTAATTTCTTTATACACCGGGGGCCAATGTAAAAGCAAATATTTATAGGATTTTGAGAATCGTAATGTATCGAAGTTTGCTAATTCCATCATCATTTTCTGTTGAGGACTTATCGAATCAACATCGTGTTTCATCTTAATTTACTCTATTATAGTACTGCACTAATTTTGGTTGCTAAAGTAACTATTTTTCTCTTTTTTTTTTTTGCTTGTAACTTTACGTCTCGTCGACGTCGTGGTCATTGGAGGCGGAAATGGTATGTGGCAAGGAAAGGTAAGGAATTCGGCCATGTCCTTTGAAGGAAGCATCCCGCCATTGCCTCGAGTTATTTGGGGAAACAATGGAAAACTCTGATCTGGATGCCCGGACGGGGATTTTAATCCGCGTCCTCCCGAATGCGAGGCCAGAACGTTAACCGTTCCCCAGCCTCTCTCGGACGAATCAAATCGATATTCATTTGACATTCATTAATCTTAGCATGATCTTTTGAATAAAATGATGCTCTTTGCTAACACATGTCCCCCCCCCCCTTTATATTGGAAAGCTCCAGGAGCATCCCTTAGAAATCAGAAGACATCTTTCCTTTTAATGAAACTAATGCTTCTCTTTTACGAATGCTTAATTTTTGACACTCAAATCAAAAGATATTTGCATTGATAAAGAATTAACTTTTTTCTTTTACGAATGTCTGATTTTTCCCACTCAAATTTGTTCTCAGTACCAACTTAGTTAATTTAACACCTCGAAAGTTCTTACAGTGCAAAAGGACGTACACTTCGCGTTTTGAGGCTATGTGGTAACGACTACTATAGAACGTTATTTGCAGACGTGTTTCGAGATGCGTGCTTTTGTCAATGGACGAGACAGTTTTCTGAGAACGGGGTCTGCAGACGTAACGCGGCTTGTTTTGAGTAGACGTGTTAAACTCGCTTAAAAGCCAGATAGGAGCTGGTCCGTGTTACCAGGAACTGTGAAACAGTAGACGGTGTGCTCAAGCGAAAACCTTCCGCGAAATCTCACTGGTGGTTTACTGCAGAATCAGGCTGACGGGACAAGAACGGAATTAGTTCTGCGAATAACTAGGAGAACTAAACAAGTTTCACACACTACCCTAGACATACGTTTCATAAGGAATAAAAGTTTTCATCTGTTTCAAATAACTCCATTAACTTATTTGCGTTATAGTTTTTAACCCTTCGTTATAGATCAAGAGGGCTTACTCACTGACGAGACAAAACATTATGACCAGTGCCCACCGAAATATTGAAAGCCGTCTGGTACGTCATGCTATAAGGAAAGTATACAGGGTGATTCAAAAAAACGTGGACAAAATGACATGGTAGATCTATCATACAATAAGGATCAAATATCTCATAGGGTCAGAGGGTCGTAAATGCCTGTAGAGGGCGCTAGAGCCACGAGAGGCATGGCCACCACGATCACCAGACCTGTCTCTCTTGGATTTTTTCTTGTGGGGATTTTTAAAAGGACTTGTGTATGAAACACCTGTTGAAACGTCGGAAGACTTTGTAAGAAGAATCGTTGCGGCAGCCAGATGTGTTCGAGATACACCTGGTATCTTTGAGAAGATGCGCCGTTCCATGCAACGGAGATGCCGGGCTTGTCTCGATGCATCTGGCAAAAACTTTGAGCATCTGCTGAAGGCTCAACATTTGACTTGCATTAGTCGCATGTGAGTGAGCAATTATCAATGAAATGATCTATAATGGTTTTGTTTCTTCTCTTTGTGTTAGTATTTTAGACGCCCTGTAGCGGTTCCGGATCGCAGTTGCGACCCTCTGTACCTATGCGATTTTTGATTCTTATTGTATGACTGATCTACCATGTCATTTTGTCCACGTTATTTTGAATCACCCGGTATAAGCAGAGCAGACACATGGAAAGTCATTCTAGCATCGATATTTTTGGCAAATAGGGAAACACACTCTCATAAGTCAGTATGACATAGGGTGACATGGCCTGGCGGCTGGGAACGAACATCGCGGAAACGGCGAGGCTGGTCGGCTGTTCGCGTGCTACTGTAGTGAGCATCTATGCAGAGTGGATGAAGGACGGAGAAACCACGACTGGGTGACAAGGTGGTGGACGTCCACGCCTCATCACAGAACGTGGAGGTCGGAGGCTTGCGCGCTCTATGAAGCGTGATAGTGGTCGATCTGTGGCAGATCTGGGGACTGAGCACAATGCCAGTGCTGGCGCAATTATTTCGGAGCACACAGTTCAGCGCACATTGCTGAACATGGGGCTCCGCGGCAGACGGCGTCCACGTGTTCACATGCTGACCCAACGACATCGTCAATTACGATTTCATTTGGCGCGAGATCATCGAGTCTGAACAGTATATAAATGGGAACGTGTTGTCTGGACGGATGAATCACGTTTCTTCCTACACCAGCTCGATGGTCGTGTCCTGACACTAAAATGGGACCTGTTGTAGTGGTCCAAGATAGCGGGACAGTTCTGGACGGCATGAAAGTTATTACGGACCACCTGAATCCATTCATGCTTCATGTCTACTCCCAGCAGGATAAATGTCAGTATCACAACGCTAGACTCGCGTTGATTGAATTCACGTTGATGTCGTCACTAAATTCCTCTTACATCAACACGACAGAACACATCTGGAACGCTGCCAGGTGCCAGCTCTACACCCTCAAACCAAGCGGACTGTAATTTAAAGTAATTGCGTAACCTATGCCTAAATATTTGTTGACAGATACCTGTGCAAACATATCAGTGACTTGTCGAATCGTTGCTGTATTCCATTTCATAGTTGGTCCAACTCAGTATTAATTATGTGGTCATAATGTGTTGGGTCCTCTAAGCATATTATTTTTTCCTACTTCATAAATCTTTCTGATTTGAATCTTCGAAAAATAAAAAGTAAGAATGTTCTAACTACATGAAATGTGTTGAATTAATACGTAGTTTGGAAACCAATGAGTAACCATTGTTTATAAGTCCTATCACACAATTAATCAGAAGAGAGAGTGATCAGAAGACGATTTAAGTTCAGCGACGACTACGTAAACTTAAATTTGTGTCATACAAATATTATGTAACATAGAACCAAAATTTCTACGTTAGTTCAAGCTTAAAGCAGATTCCACAGGAAGTTAACTACTGAATTTTAAATAAAGAAACTGAAAACCATCCCCGCTTTAAGAGAAAATGTTCCGCTCCTGTTTTGAGAGGATCCCAAGAGACACGGGGGAGTAGGAGAAGTAAACTCCACTCTAAGCGGATGTAGGAATTTCTTTCTTCTCAGTAAACAAACTTGTCCAGCGAAATGCAGACATGTCTTGTCTTTTTACTAGCAGCTATAGCATAGTTTTTTTGCTCAGAGAAAGATGACTTTTATTTCCGCCAAAATAACGAAATTCTTCCTCTGATAATCACTATTTTCCTGCACGTCCCTGTTAATTCAGAATTCATTTGTACCTACGTGTACCGCATAAAATATAATGCAAAATAGTTGATTTAGTTATGTGATATCTGAGCAATACTCCATATCTTCATATCGTGAAGCTTCCAGATTAAAATTTAAAAAAAAAAGCAGCAATAACAACAATATTCATTTGCCGCTAGTAAACGCTTTCAATATTCCTTTAAGTGGTAAATTACCTTGGTGATTTTGCGACTATTAAACATTATTAAAATTACGTATGATATGAAATCTTAAAGCTTGAAGTATCATGTTGTCTCAAAGCTTTAAAAAATTTCCACATTTTCCCAAAAGCCGTCCCTGTGTGGCAAAAATCAAGTCATACAGGGCGTTCGCCGGAAAACGCTACCCTCCCAGTCTGTTGCCGTCGGCAACTTGCTCGGTCAGTCCAGCCAGCAGTTTCCGCCACACGGCACCGTGAATCACCGCACTGTTTAACACCTCCGCTGCCCCAACAGTGCAGTGCAGTGACCCTTACATTGTTAAGAACGGTTTCTTTGCATTGTAGATAGTTTGTGACTTCAGTCTCTTATTAATCAGTGTTGTGAATAAACGTTTCTTTGCGGTTTGGCTGGTTTGGGGCTTCATACTCTTATTAATCTGTACCGTGTTTGAGTGTGAGTAAAATTATGGTACGTTACAGTTTGCAACAAAGAATATTTCTCTACGATACATATGTGAAGAAGAAGTCGTTTAAAAAGTGTCGCAGTAAATTTCGTCGCGAATTTCCTGGCGCTTTACTGCCAGCTAAATCAACAATTCTGCGTCTGGTTAAAAAAGTAAGAGAAACGGGTTCATTTTTTAACAAAAAGAGACTGTCGGTCAACCGTATTCTCACAGAGGAGAAAATTGACGATATCGCTTTTCGACTAGAACAGTCACCCAAAAAATCATTAAGTCAGTTAGGGCAGCGTGTGTCTCGAAATATGTTCAGAAGATGTGAAATGTGCATTACACAAGAGGGTCAACACTTCCAGCATCTTTTATAAGGTAAGCTAATGAATTACGTCACATTTAAATGCTTAGCACACAAGTTTATGAAGTTTATGAAGCGTAATTATTATGAAATAGTCCGCGGCCGACGGTCGAACAATGCCGGAAACTGAGCGCTCGCTCGCCGGGAGCAGTTTCTTCCTTGTAGCGCTAACAGTGGGTTGCGTTTCCCGGCGAACGCCCTGTACTAAGGCAGAACATGCCGACTCATCACATGACGCCTCATACCAACGCCTGTGGCAGGGGTGGAGGTATTGGCTGGCATCGGCCCTGGAGACCCACAGTACGTATCGAAGTAGTTACCAGCACGGCAAGACCAGAAGTGGAGGAAGGTTCTTCCTCTGATAATCACTATTTTCCTGCACGTCCCTGTTAATTCAGAATTCATTTATACCTACGTGTACCGCAAAAAATATAATGCAAAATAGTTGATTTAGTTATTTGATATCTGAGCAATACTCCATATCTTCATATCGTGAAGCTTCCCGATTAAAATTTAAAAAAAAAACAACAGCATTAACAACAATATTCATTAGTCGCTAGTAAACGCTTTCAATATTCCTTTAAATGGTAAATTATCTTGGTGATTTTGCGACTATTAAACATTATTAAAATTACGTATGATATGAAATATTAAAGCTTGAAGTATCATGTTGTCTCAAAGCTTTATAAATTTCCACATTTTCCCAAAAGCCGCCCCTGTGTGGCAAAAATCAAGTCATACTTAGACAGAACATGCCGACTCATCATATGACGCCTCATACCAACGCCTGTGGCAGGGGTGGAGGTATTGGCTGGAATCGCTCCTGGAGACCCACAGTACGTATCGAAGTAGTTACCAGCAAGGCAAGACCAGAAGTGGAGGAAGGTTTGACGCAATCCTCCATCCTTTCTTATTTTGCACTAAGCTAGCTTCTCACGGCGCGTGGTTTTGGCAGGCCGCGCTGTGCAGCTGGACTGTACGGATGAGCACGCGCCACAGGCCAGCCCTCGCCACCTCGCAGCCATCTCCCCGCCAAGTTGCTAGTGTCGTTTCAGCTAGCCGGGCGTTCGATCTTTACTAACACCTAATAATATGTAGATGTAGAATACAGTGGAAACTTACTATGGTAATTGGTCTGTAAGAAAATTACTGGTTATTAGATGCTGGTAACAAGTGTATACACTGTTCCACATATGTAGTAATTAACATGGGATTGTATTTGCAGATTACAGTGGATATTGATTATAGTAATGGGTTGTGAAGTAGCTAACTTGTTAGCTGGTAGTATAATTGGTATTATTAATAAGTGTATAAACTGTTCCACATCCCCGAGACTATTCTCACATGCGATCAAAGGGAACATATCTATCTATCTACTATATCTATCTACCGACTGTGCAACGGATAGAAACGCGCGATCCCTGCCAGCACAGGCAGGACCCTCCCACGGCCCGCTGTTGATTGCTGGACCAACGCGGCCGGCAAACGCACTCGTCGTGCGAAGCAACCTTGACATCCTAAGTCCTCAGTTATCCGCTTCATATATTTCAGTCTCTGTCTTCCTCTACAGTTCTTACCTTCCACTGTTTCCTCCACTAACAAACCTACCAATCCCGCATGGCTCAAAATATGACCTGCAATCCTATCTCTTCTTTCTGTAAGCGTCTTGCACAAACTTGTCTACTCACCAATCATTTCCAAAACTCGTTCATTTCAGACTTTATCTGTCCACCTAATTTTCAGCATCCTTCTATAGCACCACATTTCAAATGCTTTAATTTTTCTTCTTTCTGATATTCCTAATATCCATGCTTCGCTACGGTAAAGTGCTGTCCTGCACACATACAGTTTTAAAAACTTGTTTCTAACTCCTAGATCATTGATTCCCAAAGTGGTCCAGGTGGACCCCCAGGGGTCCACGGGAGACTCGACGGGGATCTATGTTGGCGTGATAAAAAAAATGGGGGTTCACGATTTGATAGCGGAGATCCACGAAAATTTATTTGGTTTCGATAGTAAAGAACTTCGATTGTAAAAAAATGTGGGTTTGACTTCACCTATCTATGTAGGCAGATAATATTTTAAGAAGCTCAGCGATTATTAATTGTAAAAACTTGTATATTCTGTTTGCACGTTTGCAGGTTTTAGTGTAATAACAAACCTTTTAACAAGAAAAAAGGAGCAGACTGAATATTACAGAACGAGGGGATTTGCGGTTATTCCTAACAAAACTGAAGCCAAATATTGATAATTTGCTGTCAATCCATCAATTACATCCCTCCCATTAAAATTACGACTATTTTTTAATTCCCATTGTAGAAGTTATGTTATTAATGTTTAATTTTAATTATATTATGTCAGACTGTTATAACAAGTAATAGTGTAATAAATTATAAATTTATTCAAATAAATATATACAACACAAGAAAATTTACTATTTTGCTTTTTAGTTTTAACACTCCGAATGGGGAGCTTTCTAAAAAAAATAGTGAGAATTAATTGGTTGCTTGTGCTGTTAGTTGTTTTTTGACAACCACTCTTAGCACAATCAATTAATTAATTAACTAGTCGATTTATCACTTCCTTTTCGAAAACTGTTAATAGGTACGTGGTTGGAACTCAGCCGCAACGTAAATTTTCATAGTTAGATCTTCACATTTGACAAAAATATGAAGATCTAACTAGGTTGGGAATATGGTAGAAATGTAGCTTCAGGGGGTCCACCGGAACCAGCAAAATTTTGAAAGTGGCCTATGAGAAAAATAAGTTTGGGTACCTCTGTCCTAGATCAATATTTGAAACTAAAAGACTCTTTTTGCTATTGCTATTCTGCTTTTAACATCATTGCTCCTTCGGCCAGAGGTTGTAGTTTTACTTCGCAGTTAGCACAATTCACTTACTTCTTCTGTCGCCTGCGATCCTATTTTTATGTTTAATCTACTATTATTACCATGATTTCTGCTACATTTTGTCACTATTGTCTTGCTTTAATCATATTTAGTCCAAACTGTCCGTCCAGTAACTTAGTGGTCTGTACATTCGTTAATGTAATGCCTGCTGAAGAGGCCTCATCGTACAATAATTGAAGTAGCTGATGTTGATGATGGTTGTAATGGCGATAGCAGTAGCTCTGCCTCTGGAGGTAGATGGAGAGTTAACTAAGATTCCTGCCGGGTGCGGCCAGTTTTGCGACAGGGTTCGGCACTTAATGCCGCCGCCGAGTTGGCCCGAGGAGCAGGTGAGCAGCTCAGCACTGCGACGCTATCGACCTACGTCCGCACGCCAGACGACCGCCCCCCCCCCCCAACCTCCCCCTCAATACACACGCAATTAATTTGGCAGCCGGTCCCTCATCACCATAAGCGGCGCGCAAATGGGGCGAATCGTGTCGCTGCAAGAAACACGACTGCCTTCACCGGTGAGAATACTGCTCAGTGATTTGAAGAACTGGAGTCGCAACGGAATTCTTAAGACGACTGTGATGAGTTCTATTAGAAAAACACCGAGCAACTAGGAACTTAGAGATTGCAGCATGGAAGTAATTGAAGACAGCGATTGTACCATTGATACCGGGTGTTTCAAAAATACAAACTAAACGGGCAGCGATAGAAATACACCGTTTGTTGCAATATGCTTGGGACAACAGTAAATTTTCAGGCTGACAAACTTTCGAAATTAGTTACAATTTTCAACAACAGATGGCGCTGCAGGCGATTTGAAAGATATAGAGGCAACGCCGTCTGTGAGTTCGCCGTTCTGCAAGTCGTCTTTCTGCTATAAGCGTGTGCTGTTCACAGATTGCAAGTTTGGCGTGAAAAAATGGTTTATTCCTTAGAACAGAGGATTTTTCTGGTGTTGAAATTCCACCGCCTAGAACACAGTGTTGTTGCAACAAGACGAAGTTTCCAACGGAAGTTTAATGTAACCAAAGGACCGAAAAGCGATGCAATACAGGATCTACGCCATATTATTGTTGTGCATGGTGGATATGTGGAAAATATCTTACTTTAAATATCTGTTGTTGAAAATTGTAACTAATTTCGAAAGTTTGTCTGCCTGAAAATTTACTGTTGTCCCAAGCATATTGCAACAAACGGTGTATTTCTATCGATGCTCGTTTAGTTTTTATTGATTTTTCAAATATACCGGTAATTTTTGAAACACCATGTATATTAATGACGTTATTAATCATTACGATCATCATGTCGTTCCGTACGCGGTGAACGGTCGGTGTTTTAGCCAAGTTGACGATAAACGTCAAATAGCCAACTTCTCAACTTTAACATAAGTGGTACCCGCACACACATAGTTCTGACCTTGGCCTTTGCTTGAGTGGACTGCACGAAGTCCTCCCATGCTTGGGGTGTACTGTCAAGCGCTCTGACCATACAAACTCCAGGCGTACTCTGGCATTTTCGCCAGCCAACCCTCGTATATGCAAAGAAAACTGTTCAAATCAATTTCTAGATTTGGGTTTCCCATGGTTTCCCCTAATGTCTTCCGGCGAATGCCGGGATGGTTGCTTCAAAAGGTCGTGGCCGAATTCATTCCTGTTCCTTGTCCCCAGTCCTTTTCCGCCTCTAATGACCTCAATATTGACGAGGCGCATAGCCAGAAGGAAAAAAAAATGGAGAGGGTGTAAAGAAGGGCTGCTGCATTGGTCTCTCGAAATTACTGCAGAACACAATCAGAAATTGGTTTGATAAAGGAGATGGAATAGGGTTCATTGGAAGACAGGAGGAGGGTGAAGAGAGTGTTGGGAGTGCACAAGGCGTATATCGGTGATGAGGCGTAAAACGATATTGGTGGAAGAACAACGAAGACTGGTGCATGGAACGGACAATATGACCAGGACCACAAGCTGGAACGCGATTTTAGACATAAGGCAGTAGGAAAATTTTATTTAGTATGTAAAGGGGTCAGGTATTGGAATAAATTATCAAAGGAAATGATGAATAATTTACCAAAAACGCTGAAAAAAAATTTTAGAGTGCAAAACTAGGCGTGTGCAAGAAAAGGAGAAAATGTGCGTGTAGGAAAATTGCCCCCGGAGCGTGCGTTCTATGAAAATTAAATTAAAATCTTTCAGTAAGTTTTTGGTTTCCCGAAGCCTCGTGGACTGCGTCGGAGGGGAAAGGGATGGGCAGTTGTAGTGGCGACTTCAGCACTCTGTTCTGCAGCACATACATAAGGTAAGCATACTCAATTAGCAACTTAATTTGGCATATCATACTTAACATAAATTGCTGGACCATGCTTAGGATGATATTTAGAGGGTATTAATTTAGATCCGGTATTGTCCCTCTGCACTGGATCTGTCGTTCCACGATCACATCGTTTGCATATTTCTGTGCAAGTCTGGAAAAATATTAACTTTTGCTCTACTTATTCCTTCGATGTTACGTTGACAAATGCGAAGAGATGATCCAATCCTACAAGCTCGTGGGTCATGAAAATCACCTTGTGGCTACTTTTTGTGTAATCTTTGACTGAAAGGTCTAATAATCTTATCGCTGTTGCTTTCTTAACACCACCCAGGGGTCACATGTAGGACAGTTGAAGTAATAACCACGGACGTGAAGTAACCCACGATTTACCAGAAACATCTTCAAGAAAATTTATGTACGCTGATGACATCTGTTTCGTGAATCAGAACTTTGATTTTTACTATGCAGAATCAACTTTAGCCACTGATCTGGAAACGTTATATGTATACTTCAAGAAACGTTGCCTCCAGTTAAACCCTCACAAAACAGTTATATCGCCTTTTCATTTACGCAACAGACAAGCACACAATAAACCAGAAGTCAAATTCAGAGGCCGACTCTTGCCATATTACATCACACCAAAATATCTCGGTATGACATTGGAGAGAACTCCAATCGTCAAACAGAATCTCTCAAATGTGACTGCTAAACTCGAAACGAGAAATAATATTTGTCAAAAGCTTGCAGGTACTTCATGGGGAGCTAGTGCTCATGTTCTGAGATCCTCAGCTCGGTCATACTCTGTTGCTGATACTGCTGACCGACATGGATCAATAGTGCCCACACGAGGAAGACAGACGTGCAACTTAATCCAGCAATTCGGATAATCTGGGATGCATTCGGAATACAAACACCGTATGGCTTCCAGTGCTATGTAACATTCCACCTCCAGCACCAAAAAGATCAGAAGATCTCTTGAAGATCTGGAAAAACATTCTGAAGAACCCTCTGCTGCGTATACATCAAGACGTTACTAAAGGGATACACAACGCTTGAACTCGAGGAAACCGCCGTATAGCACAGCAATCAACCTGAGAGAGTCGACTTCAACATCAACAAGCTGTGGATAACTCTATGGGAGCAGTCATCGGTAGCCAATGAACATCTGTTTGAGGACTCTTCAGTTCGGTTACAAGGATTCGATCTCCCCAGACGGCAATTCGAGTAGGAAAAGACAGATGCGGCTACTTATTATACAAATGTGGCTGGGTCAGTTCTGCAAATCTTGACTGCGGAGCCACCTTACAGACAATCCACCACATCGTTTCTGAAAATCTAGTGTTATAAAATAGTACAAGCTTGTAAAATGCACATCTATCCTCACCTTTGCGCATTCCTATAAAATATCATATCATTCGATAAATAGTTTAACAACTTAATCAAGATGCTGGAATCCTAACGAATCTGCAATAAACCACTGAAATATAACAACCAATCTATCTTCGCCAGTCTCAGCATTAAAGGTAGTCGGTTGGAGGTTCATGTCTTGAGACATTTCCTCCCTCGATCTTCTTCTGATTTGCTATGTCTTGACTTCCGGTTGGTCGTCTTGTTGGCGTATTATTGATTATTATTCTTTTCATTCCGCCAGCACTAATGGTCTGTTGTGTTTGTCAACGGCAGAGTGATGGGCTGCACTGTAGAATTTATAGGTATGTTACCAGAATCTATCAATGAACTTCCCTGTTCCGTGGACTGCGACAGTGGGGAAACGGAAGGGAAGATTTATTGCCGGCTTCAGTGTTCTTTTGCAGCACCTGCAACTTTCTCAGGTGGCAATTAGCAGCGTACCCCAGAGGGGGCAAGCATACTTAATTACCGGCCTAATCAATGAACAATAAATGACAACTCCTAGATGAGGTTATAAAAAGCACCCGGGTAAGTATAGAATAAAGAGCATGGATCCGAGTACTTTGCCTGATGTGCTTAATGTGAGCTCGCCATGTCAGTTTACAATCAAGTGTTACACCAAGGTAGCGAGTTGTTGGTGCCCGAAAGATGATTTTACCTTCGAGCTGATGTTGCGGGTGGTAATTGCTATCCGCGGCGTCCTAGGAGTCGCGTCAGCATAATCGCTTGCGTTTTGACAAGGTTTATACTTATCCGCCATCTCATGGCCCAGGCTATCGTCTCGTGGCGATGGCTCTGCTCCGGCTGGATGTAAAGAATACCGGATGGTCGGCGTACGTGGCAGTTTTCACATTCACAGGTGCTGGAATATCTGTTGTGTTGAGGGTATAAAGAACAAGACCCAGCACTGAACCTTGTGGTACACCTACACGAATGCGTCGTCGTGTTGACATGGAATCGCCAACCCTGACACAGAAGGTGCGCTTCGACAGGTAGCTGCAGATCAGTTTCACGTAGTTTCCAGGCAAGCCCCGTTCGTACAACTTGCAGAGTAGACCTGTATGCCACACTGAGTCAAATACACGGGCGACATCGAGCAACACCAAACCACAATAGCTTCTCTCGTTGAAGGCCCTTGTCACCGTCTCCACAACACGCATCAGCTGCTGCGTTGTGGAGTGTTCTCTACGGAACCCAAGTTGGTGATCGGTTATGACGCCCGCAGCCTGGATGTAGGTCCCAATACGCTTCAGCAGAATTCGATAGCTTTGTTGAGCGCGGGAAGCAGGCTGATGGGCCGGTAATGCTGGGGAAAGATTGGATCTTTCCCAGTCTTATGGATGCCGAACACAATGGTATGCTTCTATGCTATCGGGAAAGTTTGATTTCGCAGGACGGTATTGAAGAGTCGCGCCAAGTAGTTGATGGCTTCTGGTGGTAGATTTCTGAGTGCCCGATTGTCCACTTGGTCGCGCCCAGGTGCCTTTCGCGGATTCAACCGGCGATGTAGCTAGCTACCTCCTGCGGTTCAATCTCGGTGATGTCATGGTTGGCTAACATATACCGTCACAGTCGGCGACGTACTGAGGTGATGTGGCGGTAGTCAACGTCGTCAACCACAGGTTGGAAGTTTTCTCAAAAGCTGTCGGCGAGCATGTTAACCTTGTATACCGGTAGAAATACTAGACCGCGTTCGCCGTGGAGTTGTGGTATCAGCTTCCTCCGGCGGGTGAGGCGCCTAGTTTCGTTCCACCTGCTGCCATTGTCAGGTCACAGCATTGCAACAGGCGCGGACCACTCACTATTTCTCTGTTCTATCAATGTTGCCTTCAGCTCTCGCTGCAGTTGATTGAGGAGCCGGCGAGTGGCACGGTCCTCTTTAGTTTCCACTCCCTGGCGATCCGATTTTTGTTTCTGATATGCGCCAGGGGTTGCGGTGGAAGCTGGCAGGACCGCTCCATGTATGGATGAACCAGTGGTGTGAAGACTTTTGTAGCTTTGATAACGGTTTTGATGAAGAATCTCAGAGCCTCCTCAACATTCCCATGAACTGTACCCCTATCTTGTTTGGCCTCAACGATTTCTCTAGATCGGCAGAGTCGGTCCGCTTGTAATCAAGAATTGGTTGATTCTTTTGCTGCCACTCCCCAACGTCGACCTCAAGTCGCACTGGAGTGTGGTCCGAAGAAAGTCTGTTAAGGGTTGTTGCCGAAACAAAACCTGTGGTGCCCTTTGTTACAACTATGTCAAGAACATCAGGCCGACTTCCTTTTGCAGAATAATGCGTTGGTTTATCAGGTGCCCATACACATAGGTTATGGCAGTGGGCTAGGAGTCTTAGGAGGTTTCCAATCGGATTAGCAGTTCTGTTGTGCCAATCCTGGTGCTTCGCATTCATATCTCCGCCAATGAGGATTTTACCAGGAAGTGTGATAAGGGCGATGATATCGGCTTCGTCAAGCACTCTGCGTGATGGTCGGTAGGCTGCGACGACGTTGATAGCGTTGATGATTTTTTCACCTGAACCACAACAGCCTCTACCTGCTGGAGTGGAGGAAGAGGAACTTCGCAGTGGGGAATACCGCGTTTTATGTACAGCGTAACACCCTCACCGGCCGTCAGTCATTCTTTCCGGTAGCAACAGTAGTTTGGTGCTACCGCCCGCAGGCACGTCGTCAGGTGGGACTCGCTGACGAGTCAAATGTCCACATCTTCATCCAGCAGAAATTGTCGAAACTCAAGCAATTGTCCATGAATGCCATTGGTATTGCATACACAGAAAGTGAGGCTATGAATGTGTGGCCTCCTATTCATGGTTGCGTTACGGTGGTGTTGGCAAGCACCGACTTCACTGCAGCTGTGATGTCCGTAGACATTCTATCCAGACCCTTTGTGAGGCTGACCATCATGCTGAGTCTGCCGAACTTGGTCCCGTTCTTCTCTGCCGCTTCTTCTGGCTGCTGGCGTGGTATACCTCGTCTTGCTGACGCATTGGTGATACAGTCTGCAACGCCATCGGTTGTTCGGGTTTTGCAGCTGGGCCTAGCTTCACCGGCTGCGTCGTAGTGTCTTGGTGCTGTGGCTGTTTTGGGGGGGGAGGAGTATCAATCATGTATTTGGTTACTCCAGCGAAGGATAAGTCTGGTTGCACTGTGGAGGATGCTAATTTCTTGCCCTTCTGCTTCTTCGTTTTCTTTAGTTTCTGGGGATTAGCTTTTGTTGAGTCAGAATTCGATAGTTCACCAAACTCCAATGTTTGTTGTTGGTTTGACTGCTACTGTAGTCGCCTCTGAGGAGCCTCTTTTCCTACTCCTCTTTGACGATCGAAGGCTCGATTATAGGCTGGACAGCCTTTCCAACTGGCAACGTTGCCACCGTAACAGTTTCCGCAGATTGGTTGTGGCAGTCATTTGGGTCATATTGCCCCGCACACTTGACGCACACCGGACACATTTTGCAATGGCGTGCCACATGACTAAACTACTGACAGTTAACACACTACTGTGATCCAGCCGACGACAGTAGTTACTTAGTTGATACTCTGAGGTGGCAGAACTTGTCAACATCTAATATTCTGCGATTTCCGGGCAGGTCTGGTAACACTACTAGGTAATGCGGCTTTATTTCGTTACTGCCGGAACAACGAAGATGAGCTACGAATCACTCGTCGTAGTCCATTTCTGTCAGCTCTTCATTCAATGTCTCTGTTAGCAGAGTGCTATGAATACCACGAAACACCACTTTCAATAATTTCACCGCTCCAGTTGGGAAAGTGTGATGCGGAATATTGAACTGTTGAATGAGAGAGGTGAGAACCACAAAGTCTTCGGCAGTAGTCATGCTGAATTTAACCTGCTGTTTTAGCAGCGAATGGACTCTCGATGACAGCTGTCACTCGATCATGAAGAGTCTTGCAATTTTCTACAAATTCCACTACTATTGGTGGGATGGAATCGCATCTCGGTTCCATTCACGGCGGATTGTCGACTGTCAAGGCAGGCCGTGAAACGGTTTACCATCACCGTCGCAGCTGGGTCCAATGATGGTGGGGGCTTCCCTGTCTTCTTCGGCATTATGTAGCCTTCCTTGTCTGGCTGCCATTTCTGAGTACGTGAACGACGCCTTCTGACTCCATTAAGCTCAAATGCTGAAGCTGCAAAATTGTCAGTGGCTTCCATGGTCTTCTTCTTTTGTACCATAGCTTTCTCTGCTGTTGTAAGTTTCGTCACTGCCAGCAGACTCCAGTAGATTTGATCGCCTCCTCCTTCCTGTAGTTGACGGCAAGTGGCTTTTTATTGTATGTCCTCTCTGGTGGAGTAGTGGGACGCTTTCTCGGCATTATGTCTTTGCTGCGGCTGGTGTAGCATCTTAATCCATTTCCAAATCCTTATCCGCTTGCCGGGTCGTGGTGCTTGCCACAACATCCGCCGGCAAAGCTGTGGCGTTGAATTGCAGCGTGCGCTTTCCTCATCACCCATCCGTCCTATCCCGCTGGGCACTTACTGATGGGTGACCGACCTTAATTCGCTACTAGCAATCGCGAAGAAGTACCGAATTATTCAACTTCGACAAACGTAACACGGAATTCCTTCAGTTACCATTGTTAACAACACATATTGCAATGTATCGCTACACTACATAGTAACATTTGCGATATGCTGGGCTCCTGGCTCGGACAGGTGGACAGTTCAAACAAAGGGCGACAGGGTTGCTTTGGTATGCGGCAGGTACCGAGGAGCCGTTAGGGTGTGTAGAGATCACAGTAGACTGCCGGCGGTGGTTGTGTGCGTGGCTTGCCGACGAGAGAGAAGGTGATGTGCAGCGACTAATGTTAGCACATGCTGCTGTGGTGCTCTGTGTTCCATGTCACCAACGGAGTGGATGACACCATCCAACGGCCAGCAGATGGGTCATCGCCTGGGAATACCACTGGAAGCAGACTTCACTGCAATGGAAAAATGGTAACTGCACTGATATTTTGATAACCACTCCAAGAAGTGTTGTATTGATAAACAAAACTTACCGCCCTAAAGTTTCTCATCACCCCGCTGCACTTAGTGAAAGGACATCTAACAATCCCTGTGAACTGATATATTGCTACTACTGTTCTACATGTTCATTGTTTAATTGTAATTGAAAGGAATTGTTGTAATAAATGTCAATGTTAAACGTACGTGAAACGGTGTTGCCAACCTGTAAAGCAAAATCCCAATTCCACTTCTCAATAAATGAATAATAATAACAATAATTTTGTTGCGAGAATAATTAAAATAAACAAGTACAGGTAATTTAATTTTAAAAGAAGGAGTACAAGTTGTACACTTCAGTATCCATAACAATCACACTCATGACTTTACGAATCTAAACAATGTATTTACGTGCACTTATAATGAATATCATTGAGCACACGTTAGACGCGTGGTAGAGAACAATTAACGTCCCAGGAAATATATCAACCACACATCTTCGCCAGTCTCAGCATTAAAGCTGGTCGGTTGGGGGTTGTTGTCCTGAGACATTTCCTCCCTCAGTCTTCTCTTGAGTGGTCTTCTCTTCACTTCTGATTGTTCGTCTTGGTGGCGTATTATTAGTTGGTCCTTAGCGCTCCGTCAGCACCAATGGCCTGCTATGTTTGTCAACGGCAGTTTCATATTCGCCGAGACAACTGATCAGTGGATTGGCAGAGTGATGTGCTGCTCTGTAGAATTTATAGGCATGTTGCCGGAACCTGTCAATGAGCTTCTCTGTTCCCGACGCCTCATGGACTGCGACGGTGGGGAAACGGTTGGGCAGATGTAGTGCCGCTTCAGTGTTATGTTTTGCAGCACCTGCAACTTTCTCAGGTGGCAATTAGCAGCGTACCCCCATACGGGGCAAGCATATTCAATTACCGGCCTAATCAAGGAGCAATAAATGGCAACTCCTAGGTGAGGTACCAACGAACTTTCCCGGTTAAGTATGGGGTAAAGAGAATGGAGCCGAGCACTTACCCTTTGCCTGATGTCCTTGATGTGAGCTCGCCATGTCAGCTTACAGTCAAGTGTTACACCAAGGTAACGAGCAGTTGGTGCCCAGGGAATGGTTTTACCTCTGAGCTGAAGTTGCGGGTGAGGTAGTTGCTCACTACGGCGTCCTAGGCGTCGCGTCAGCATAATCGCTTGCGTTTTGACAGGGTTTATACTTATCCGCCACCTTCTGGCCCAGGCTATCGTCTGCTGAAGAGCTTCCTGCAATCGTCTCGTGGCGATGGCTCTGCTACGGCTGGATGTAAAGAATGCCGTATCGTCGGCGTACGTGGCTGTTTTCACATTCACAGGTGCTGGAATGTCGGCTGTGTACAGGTTATAAAGAACTGGTCCCAGCACTGAACCCTGTGGTACACCTGCACGAATGCGGCTTCGTGTTGACATGGCATCACCAACCCTGACGTGCGCCTTGACAGACAGCTGCGGATCAATTTTACGTAGGGTCCAGGCAAGCCCCATTCGTACAACTTGCAGAGCAGACCCGTATGCCACACTGAGTCGAATGCACGGGCGACATCGAGCAACACCAAACCACAATAGCTTCTCTCGTTGAAGGCCCTTGTGGCTGCCTCTATAACACGCATCAACTGCTGTGTTGTGGAGTGCCCTCTACGGAACCCAAATTGATGATCGGGTATGACGCCTGCAGTCTGGATGTAGGTGTCAATACGCTTCAGCAGAATTCGCTCGAACACTTTGCTGAGCGCGGGTAGCAGGCTCATTGGCCGGTAATTCTGGGGAAAGATTGGATCTTTCCCAGCCTTATTAATACCGACCACGATGGCATGCTTCCATGCTCTCGGGAAAGTCTGATGTCGCAGGATGGTATTGAAGAGCAGCATCAAGTAGTTGATGGCTTCTGTTGGTAGATTTCTGAGTGCTCGATTGTCCACTTGGTCATGCCCAGGTGCCATTCGCGGATACAACCCGGCGATGTAGCTAGCTACCTCCTGCGGCTCAATCGCAATGATGTCATGGTCATCATTGGCTGACATGTACCGTCGCAGTCGGCGACGTACTGCTACAATGTGGCGGTCGTCAACGTCGTCATCGACGGGCTGGAAATTTTTCTCAAACCTGTCAGCGAGCGCGTTAGCCTTGTCTTCCGGTAGAAATACAAGACCACGTTCGCCGTGGAGTGGTGGTATCGGCTTCCTCCGGCGGGTGAGTCGCCTAGTTTCGTTCCACATGCTGCCATCGTTTGGTCGCAGCATTGCAACACGTGCGGACCACTCACGATTTCTGTGTTCTACCAACGCTGCCTTCAGCTCTCGCTGCAGTTGATTGAGGAGGCGGCGAGTGGCACGGTTCCTCGTTAATTTCCACTCCTTGGCGATCCGATTTTTGTTTCTGATCTGCGCAATGAGGTGCGGTGGAAGCTGGCAGGAACGTTCTATGCGTGTATGAACCAGTGGTGTGGCGTCTTTTGTAGCTTCATTTACGGTGTTGGTGAAGAATCTCAGAGCCTCCTCAACATTTCCTTCCACTGTACCGCTTTCCAGTTTAGTCGCTACGACTTCCCTAAACCGGTCCCAGTCGGTCCGCTTGTAATCAGGAATTGGTTGATTGTTTGGCTGCCACTCCCCAACGTCGACCTCAAGTAGCACAGGAGAGTGGTCCGAAGAAAGTCTGTTAAGGGTTGTTGCCGAAACAAAACCTGTGATTCCCTTTGTTATAACAATATCAAGAACATCAGGCCGGTTTCCATTTGCAGTATGATGCGTTGGTTCTTCAGGTGCCCATACATATAGGTTGTGGCAGTGGGCCAGGCGTCTTAAGAGGTTACCAGCCGGATTGGCAGTTCTGCTATGCCAATCCTGGTGCTTTGCATTCATATCTCCACCAATCAGGATTTTACCAGGAAGTGTGATAAGGGCGGCGATGTCTGCTTCTTCAAGCACTCTGCGTGGTGGTCGGTACGCTGCGACGACGGTGATAGCGGCTGAGGATGTTTTCACCTGAACCGCGACAGCCTCTACCTGCTGAAGAGGAGGCAGAGGTACTTCACAGTGAGGAATACCGCGTTTAATGTACAGCGCAACACCCCCATCGGCCGTCAGTCGGTCTTTCCGTTAGCAGCAGTAGTTTGGTGCTGCCGCCCTTATGCAAGGTTTCAAGTGGGACTCGCTGACGAGGCAAATGTCCACATCTTCTTCCCGCAGAAATTGTCGAAACTCAAGTAATTGTCCATGAATGCCGTTAGCATTCCACACACAGAAAGTGAGTCTATGAATGTGAGGCCTCCTATTCATGGTTGCGTTGCTAGGTTATGGTGGTGTTGGCAAGCGCCGACGTTACTGCAGCTGTGATGTCCGAAGACATTCTATCGAGCCGCGTTAGGAGGCTGACCATCATGCTAAGAATATTCTCAAGCATATTGACTAGTCTCCCGAGGTTTATCCCGTTCGTCTCTGCTGCTTCATCTGGATGCTGGTGTGGTAGACCTTGTCTTTTCTGACGCTTTGGTGGTACAGTCTGCAACGCCATCGGTTATTCGGACTTTGCAACTGGGCCTTGCTTCACCGGCTGCGTCGAAGTGTCTTGGTGCTGTGGCTGTTTGGGGGAAGAAACATGAATCACATCTTTGGTTACTTCAGCGAAGGATAAGTCTGATTGCACTTTGGATGATGCTAGTTTCTTGCCCTTCTGCTTCTTCGTTTTCTTCAATTTCTGTGGATTCGGTTTCGTTGATTTTGATATTTCACTGATCTCCGACATTTGTTGTTGGTTTGACTGCCGTTGTAGATGCCTCTGAGGAGCCTCTGTCCCCACTCCTCTTTGACGATCGCGGGCTCGCTTATAGGCTGGACAGCCTTTCCAACTGCCAACGTGGTTGCCGTGGCAGTTTCCACAGATTGGTGGGTCACGGCCCTTCTGCGTGTGGCAGTCTTTTGCGTCGTGTTGCCCTGCACACTTGACGCACACCGGGCGCATTTTGCAATGGCGTGCCACATGGCCAAACAACTGACAGTTGAAACATTGCTGCGGTCCAGCCGACGATCGCAGTTTCTCTGTCGATACTCTGAGGTGGCACAGCTTGTCAACCTCAAATATTGTGCGATTTAAGGGCAGGTCTGGTAATACTACTAGGAAAAGCGGCATTATATCGTTACTGCCGGGGCGACGAAGTTGAGCAACAGACCTCACTTCGTAGCCCATTTCTGTCAGCTCTTCTTTCAATGTCTCTGTTGGCAAAGTCCTGGGAATGCCACGAAACACCACCTTCAACAGTTTCACCGCTCCGGTCGGAAAAGTGTAGTACGGGATGTTGTACTGTTGAAGGAGAGAAGTGACGGCCACAAAGTCTTCGGTAGTAGTCATGCTGAATTTGATTTTGTCACCACCTGCGGTTTTCGCAGCGAATGGACTCTTGATGACATCTGCCACCCGATGATGAAGGGTCTTGTAGTTTTCTGCGAATTCCACTACTATAGGTGGAATGGAGTCGCATCTCGTCTCCTTTCGCGGCGTGTCGTTAACAGTCAAGGCAGTGAAACGATTTTCTACTTCCATCGCCGCTGGGTCCAATGAAGGCGGGGGCTTTGCTGTCTTCTTCGGCATTATGAAACCTTCCTGGTCTGGCTGCCAATTCTGGGTGCGAGAACGACGCCCTTTGACTCCATTCCGTTTCGTCACTGCCGGGCTGACTCCAGTAGATTTACGCGTCTCATCCTTTCTGTAGTTGACGGCGCGTGGCTGTTTATTGTTGGTCCTCTCTGGTGGAGTAGTGGAACGCTTTCTTGGGTTTAAATCTTTGCTCACCGCATACACGTCACCATGTATACGCTGAATGTTGAACACAGCGGCTGGCATAGCATCTTCATCCATTTCGATATCCTTATCCATTTGCTGATTCGTTGCACTTGTCACAACGTCCACTGGCAAAGACGAGTTCAATGAGGCGCTCGACGTGCATGGCGCTGAAGTGCAGAGCGGCCTTTCCACGTCACCCATCCGTGCGATCCCTCTGGTCACTAACTGATGGGTGGCCGAGCTTAATTCGCTGCCTGCAGTAGCGAATCAGTTATTCAACTTCGACACACAGGTAATTTCTTGTCACTTTAGTAAACAATACCTATATTTAACAATCACACATTCACTCAAAAATGCACACACATAGTCAATAACTTTCAAAAGTCATCACCAATAATCACACTCACAAAAATCACAATCCGATGAATTGAATCACATGAAAAACGTCGACTCTTCCAATATATCAACCAATTTGAGCTTTACTTAATAACAGATCAATTTAATTAAGCGACTGCGAGAATACTATTTGTCAACACTGTGCTTAAACTATTATTTTCGACGTACTTAGAAGCTGGTTATGCTATAGCATACGTAGATGGTAGTTTTGCGTACGGTCTACAGACTGTTATACATTTTTTCGACATTAAGAAGAAAATGTTTCTTCCATTGTTGTAGATGGTGTGTGGTGATGGATGAGAATGACGTATAGCTTCTCACTGAACTATCTTTGGTTCTTCATTTTCAGCATCGGTTTTCGAGATTAATGAATTAACCATCTTCTAGTACAAAACCGTAATCCAATCCATGCAAGAAATTTGATGATTTTTTTTTTTTTTTTTTGCATTTTATGGAACTCTTAGTATTTAATAGAGGCGGATAAACAAAACAGCAGCGATAAATCCGCAGTAGTTCGCCATGCCATCAACACCGACCACGCTATAAAATTTGAAGACACGAGGCAACTGTTGGAACGATTGGTGGCCTGAATGGTGAAGGAGGTAGCACAAATTTTGAAGGAACAGTAAAACTTCAACGGAGACAGCGGCTTAGAACTCTTAGGCATTCTTTGCTGTATAAACAACCTTAGTATCTCTGAAAAAGGCTCTAGCGCGTCAGCTGGAAGCTTAGATGGGCTAAGAAATAATGCGGCATCCCCGCAAAGTCCTATTATTAGTGACTTTCGCTGTTTTGGAGGGATATTGATGTACTGAACGTTACAGCTGTAAAAGTAACTATAAATTGTATACCCTAACGTATTCGTTAATAAACCAATCATTACTAGTTACTATCGAATCGTTAGTTTTGGTACAATCGAGCGCTAGCATGAAACATTGTATCGAGTCACGCCGCATACGGGATTACTTCGTTACTGTCGATCTTTTCGTTACTCGTTACTTTGTACACAATCGAGCACTAGTATGTAGCATTACATCGAGTCCCATCGCGTACGGGTTACGGTATGACTTTAGTCATACTTTGTAAAGTTTGAGTTAATTGTTCATTCAGTAAAGTAAGTAGGGGTATAGATAAAATTTGCACTGTAAAATAAAATTGAAATTGGAATAAACGCATTTCATAAATGTTTGGAATTAATAAAAAAAATTCTAAGGTATGATCAATATAAAGCAATAACCATCTTAAATTATCTATCCAAATTTTCTTTTTACAAATAATGATCTCCAAATTTTAATGTTAAACAAAAGCAAAACTATAAAATCACTCTTTATGTTATGAAAGTTATTAGTACTTAACTCGTTAAAAATATCAACACTTAACAGTAAATAATATTAATTATACTAAAGTAATGTACGCGCAGCATGTTTGAACTTACACATTTTCCTTTGTAACGAAACGAATTCAAATAATAATTTCCAGAAATACTAGACGGAAGATTTTCAAACATTCATTCTCTCGTACAGAGTTCATTTACTCGCACGATCAGTTCCGCACGATGCGTCTTATTGGTTCTTTTTTCGGATCAAACTGGCATCCATACGACAAATTCGAGTAGCGAAATGAATTTGTGAGTATCGTTTCGGTACTTCGATTCAGACGATGTATTCGTTACTCAGTACGGTTTGCCACCGCTGCACTGTACTGAACGTCTCTCACAAAAATCCTCACAAATTACTACATATGTAGAGAGGCGATCATCTTGGAGCTACTTCCTGGTGGACGGCTGTTTTGGTCAGTCACCACGCGCAGTGACATGTGTGTGGGAGGGTCGCCTGATGGAGGTCTTCGGCAAGTAAATCACTTCCGCGGAGGGCCCGGGAAGCCTCAGCTGTGCTGGAGGGGGCCTGCATGACGAAGACACCAGCTGACTCAACACACTGCGCCGGGGAGTGCATAACACCAGCCCCATGTGTTCGTGAGCCTCATACAAAAAGACGTTCTTATAATCACATAGACCAGAGGTCCCCAAAGTGGTCGATACCGACCCCTTGGGGTCGATAAGAAATCTCTAGGGGTCGATTAATACTAAAGAGAATCAATTAAACTGTACAGGAAAAAATAGGAATGTTCTACTAAAAATCAGGTCAATAAATAAAAGTAAAAGCTTATTCTCTCAGTTCTCGTCTGTTTGCGAAATCATGTGAAGTAAATGATGAAACTTTCAACCAATTACTTCTGCTCACTGAGGTAAGATGGTTGTCAAGAGGTGATAGTTACAGAAACCTAATTGATAGTTACAGTATTGAGAGTTGAAGAGTGCCTTAGGAAGATGGATCCATCGCTATGTGACAAGTTAGATCAGTACAACAACCATCTTCTCTTTTTGGCAGGTCTTTTATTTGAAATTTATTCCATCTATCCATAGTTTTGTTCCTATTTTTTGAGATTATAATAATACTGGAAAGTATCTCGTTTTTCTCTTAATTTTATTCGGTGGATTTTATAAATTATTTCGTCGATTTGATATGCAGGCCACCTTATTGCTTAGCATCATAAATGCCAAAAATGATTAAATGTTTTTATTCAATACTTGTGGGGGTCGATAAGAAGGCAAGGGGTCGACGGGGTAAAAAGTTTGGGGACCCCCGATATAGACGGAACCAACTTAGTACATCTTACACCAGTCAACCTCTGGTAGAAGTCTTTTTACCGTTGTCAGCATTTACTTAGATTAGTACAACAGGTAAATTACTACCCAAAATAAAATAGTTTACTTTACATCTTATCAATTTATCTGTATTCTTTTAGCAAACAGAGTAAACTTTGCCTCTTTTTCATTAAAGGTCTACGTATTGTAGTGAACAGGGTCACTCCATAGTTTTTGTTGTGAATGGCTAGGTTGGCTGGAGAGACAGGGAATGCCGACTATTGACGGAAAGATATTTTTTTTTTCTCTCTGTGCATGGCGCTGTTGGAATGGCGGGGGTTGACCAGCGGCTTAGACACCTAATTGGCCGATGGAATTTCGCCCGGCAAAAACAGACAAAGGGTGCGTCGGTTGCCGGAGAAGGACGACACCGGGGCACAGGTGCCTGCCCAAGCAAGACCTCTGTGCCACCTCTCAGTGGTTGTAGATCAGAAGCGGTGTTATGAAGTGTAAAGTTACGAGTCTAAGTGTGTTTTCAGCGGGAAGTTCACCTGAGTAGTGATGTGGTTGAACCTGCGGTTCGACAAAGGATACGGTTGCTTGGTGCACCAATGCACAAGCTCATAAAGCACCAAGTGAGAAAATGATAAGGTGATTATATTTTTACCACTGAAAATGTTTATGGTTCAATACTCCAGTAAACGCTCCTGGTGAAGCAATTCACCAGATAAGAACTTCTCATGCCTATTAAAATTGTTTTTATTATTTGAGCTAGTCGGACAATTTTTACTGAGTATCAACAGCGTGTAAGCATAAGCATATAGTAAGTAATCTCATGTATGGTGGCGCCCATAATAAACTGTGTTGTATTATATTTGATCATTATGTAAAAAGAGGGTGATTGTCAAATTTTTATAATTAAATGCACTTAATTTTCATATGTGAAAATAAATGATTAGTTATGTTTATGAATCTTTTGTTCAGAGCGAATCTGATCCAATCCCTACAAAGATTAAAATGCTTATGTGATATCAGTGCAAGAAGTTTTGATATAAAAATGAAATTAAAATATTTAATTTCCATAATTTTCTTTACTATTTAAGCACATAGACGGTCGGACCGCTACAGTATTTGATATCGACAGTAGTTACTCTGAGGATTGCACCACTTTCGGAACCCACGCGAAATTGGTACTAACCTGTTGAAATTTGATTTAATTGCTTCGTCAATATGTCCTCTTCACGTTTTGCGCTCTTGTTTTGCGGAAAACTTGCCAGGAATTTAGTTAAAATTACCGAAATATGACAGTGACGCACAGACATTAGATGCCGCCAACATTGAAAAACCAGTCACAGTCTCTTAAAATGTTGGTTTAATCTTTCGTTGTAATGTCTTCTTGTCGTTTCAACTTTTCTCCGTTCTAAAAAATCTCACAAAATATTTATACCTTTTGTTATACGGCGATGCCCACCATCTTACTCGTATATCGAAACGAGCAATCAGAATAATCGATTGCTCCCATTGTAAACAAATACTGTACAGCTATTTCCGAGATGGATGCTGCAGAACGAAAATTTCGTAAATATTTTTCTCTTGGTTCAGGCAGCATTTCATCCAAACCACAAACTCTGTGGCAAAGCTAAACTGTTTGGGTTGATATGATTCCCCTACCAATAATTTTTGTGTTATTTTTGAAGTGCTAATAGCATTTCGCAGTTCCGCAGCATCTCATATTTCGGCAATTTTAATTTAATTTCTGGCGACTTTTCCGCAAAACAAGAGCGCAAAACGTAAAGAGGACACGTTGACGAAGCAATTAAACAAAATTTCAACAGGTTATTACCAGTTTCGTGTGGGTTCAGAAATGATGCAGTCTCCGTTACTTTTACCTGAAACAGAAAATGAAAATCTTTTTTTCGACTATGTACAAAGATTTATTAACGTTGTGGTCAGCATTAATCTGCTTGAGTTTTCTGAAATCCAGTGCAAGTTTTCGATCATGGTTATATTTTCCCTTACTTACACTACTCTTAATTCTTCAATCAACATCTTTCCACGTCTCATCAGTAATACATTTCTGTACACTCACGGCACTTTTTTCACCCTTCCTCCTGTCTTCCAACGTATTCCATTTCAGCTCGTTTATTATATTAATTCCTGCTTGTGTTCTATGCTTATTTGGAGCGAAAAAGGGTGGAGGCTTCTCTTGCATCTTCTGTGATAGTGGCCTCAACGGGCTGGCACCGGGTTTCGCCCACTCCTTTCTTCGGGTCTTATTGCATACAACAGAAGCAATGCTCTAAAGTGAACACACACAATATCATAGTCATCCACAGCTACAATAACTCATACGAACACACAGTGGGAAAAGCAACGGAAATCAACGCTAGTTCATCCTTCAAGAGAATCCCATAGACGGATACATCCTACAAGTTAATCAGCCTATGCCAGGAATCGGGTAGGGCTTCATAAGAAGAAGTAAGTACGGAAGAGAATTTAACCTATACCTATAAAATGCAAGTCTTGGATATGTAGTAGCTGTTAAGCCATGACATCACACTATGACGTCGCGCTATGACGTCACACTATGAGTTCGCGCTATGACGTCACGATTTTCGCCTTCGTTGGCCAACTTACGATCAGAGATGTTGTTCTAGGTTATGCACGTTATTTAATAACAGTTATATTTAGCTAAGCATCCGCGAATATATTAATTGTTAGAACACTGAAAGAAAAGTACGTATTCCGTTTAAATCGAAATAATAATAATTATTAGTTACTTTGGTGGTAGTTTTGATTAGATTGTTATTATAACCGTCACTAGACGTTACAGCAGAGAGCACGAGTAAAATTTTTAAAAAAAAAATATTTTAAATTGTTATCATGAGTATCCTGTTATTGAAATAGTTACTTCGTTTGAATACTGATCGCAATCTATACAGCTTAGATTAATATTCAATCTAATATTACATGGCATGACGTAAGTTGTTAGATTTTTTTTTAAATTTCCTTTCACTGATGACATATTCCAGCCGTATGCAACTGCATTATTCATTCAAACGTAATATCGATTTAAATCACGATAAAGTAAAAGCAAGTTTTTTTATCAAGTTTATAACGCGATACATTATTGCCACTAAAGTGCGAAAGAGTACATGTATTAATATGCGTGTGATTGAAGTATTGTTTCTATGACGGCAAGTTTAACGAAGTATGTGGTTAGCTTGAAATGCAACCTGGACCAGGAAGGCAGCGGAAACATTTTGCTACAGCGCTAGGCGGGAGGAATTACATTGAGCTTTATTTTATAATAATTCTATTTAGTTAAGCTATTGCTAAGAAATGAATTGCCAAAACACTGGGAAAAAAAGTATGCATTTCGTTTAAATTGGCGTATGAGGTTTTTTTTTTTTTTTTACTGAAATTATTACATGGTTTGAATGAAGGGAATTCCAAATTGATTGCGGTCTATGCAGCCTAGACCACAATTAAAAATAATATTGCGTGCTTAACGTAAGTTGTTAAGATTTATTTTCAGCATTCTTCGTTTTCACTGGGGTTATTATTTCAGCCGTATATATGCTCTGTCAGCTGTTAAAACATCGATCATCATCACAGATAATAAGAAAGAATGATTTAAGAACCCGTGAATATTTTGTATCAAGTTTATATCGCGGTGCATGATGACATTGACATGCGACACAGGGAATGTATTAATTCGCGTGTGATTGAACCTTTAAGTTTCTAACAGCAATATTAACGAAGATTGTGGTGAGGCTGAAACGTTACCTGAACCAACCGAAACGTTGTGCTAGAGCACAAGGGAAGAGAAATTACACTGAGCTTTATTTTATAAAAAATCTATTTAGTTAAGCAACTGCAATAAAATTAATTATTTCTCTAAACGCGTCATTTTCGACGGGCTTTGAAGTTAGTTATCACATAGCAGATGCGCAGTAAAAGGGAGCATATTTAACGAACAGATTGACCCAATTAGTAGAGATTCCTAGCTCTTCCCTTGTCTGGTGCAGTGGTTGGTGGGGCGATGAGGTGATGAGTAGTGGGCCCGTGTTCGCGCCCTGCCTTATCCAATAAGCAGCTTTCAGAGGCCCACGCCGTGAATAATTAAGCCTGAATATCAGATGAGGCACGCCCCACTGGCAACTGCTCTAGTCTCCTTAACACCCTAACATAACACTTCTCTCAATCACCCACAGGGGCCCTGCTGACACATTTTTGATACAAAAATTCAGAGGATTAAGAGGAACGTAACTGGAACTTATATCGTTCCTAGTCTGACTGTAAGACGACTTACCTATCTAGAATTCTACTTAATTGTTACATCACATATCAATTACTACTCTAAACTCTCTCTCCTCACAAACAGAATAATTTACTTTACCTCTTGTCCATTTCTCTGGATGCTTCTAGCAAAGAAAACGCATTTTGCGTCCTCCGTTACGCATTATATAACACTCAACGTGCTCTCTCCCGTCATATTTCAAATCAAAGTAAATTTTCATGTGGCATTAGTGAGCAAGGAGAAAAAGTCAGTACGCTACAATTTGCTGATGACATTGTCTTGATAGCAGAACAGCTAAGTATATTGAGAAATTACTGAATAGAATCAAGAAAATACTGAAGGAAGAGTTTAGAATAAATATAAATCAAAGGAAGACATAAATGATGAAACGTACCAGAAATTATATAAATAATAGTAGATTAAATACAAAAATAGAATTTTGCTACGAAGGAAGTAAAATTACAGCTGATGCTCGAAGCAGGAATGACGTTAAAAGCACTAGTGAAAAGAGCCTTCATGAAAAAGAGAAATCTTTCAGTTTCAAGTATTGATCTAGTACTTAGAAAGAACCTAATAAAACTCTATGTGTGGAGCACAGCACTTTATGGTAGCGAAACATGGACTTTAAGGAATACCAACCAGAATGAAGGAAAACTGAAGCATTGCAAAAGTGGTGCTATAGAAGGAAGAGGAAAATTAAGTGGACAGATACAGTACGAAACGAACGACTTTTGGAAATGACAGGTGAGAAAAAAAGTTTGCGGAAGACGCTTACAGAAAGAAGGTATTGGAGGGTAGGTCATATTTTGAGATATGCGGGATTGGTTAATTTGTTAGTGGAGGGAACAGTCGATGATAAGAACTGTAGAGAAAGACTGAGCTTAGAATATATGAAGCAGGTAATTAAGGATATAGGATGTAAGTTGTATGTTGAGATGAAGAGGTTAGCGTAAGATGCGAAGGGATGAAGGATTGCATAAAACTAGTCGAAAGACTAATGACAGTCGGGGGGGGGAAATCATCCTTTTATCTGAAAGGGGAAATTATATTACACCATTCATTCTCTCGCCCACCGAAAGTGGTGTTGTAACGGTTAGCGTTCTGGCCTCGCATCCGGGAGGACGGCGGTTCGAATCACCGTCCGGGCATCGAGATTTGGGTTTTCCATGCTTTCCCAAATCACTCCAGGCAAATGCCGGGATGCTTCCTTCAAAAGGCATGGGTGAATTCCTTCCCATTCCTTGCGCCCCATCCTTTCCAGTCTCTAAAGACCTCGCTGTTAAGAGACGTTAAGCAGTTAAAAAAAATTCTCTCGTCTATGTAGAAAAGTTTACTGTCTTTTTAACTCATATTAACGATTTGGAGATCCACTGAAATACACATTTCGTGTACATTACACTACAGTCAACTTATCTTTTTACACAACTTCACGTCTCTTTTTTCTAATTATGGCTTTACGATTCGTCGACCTCGAAGTTATTAGAGGCGGAAAAGGATGTGGGATAGGAACAGGAAGTAATTTGGCCATGGCCTTTTGAAGGAAGCGTCCTCGCATTCGCATGGAGTGATTTGGCGTAACCATCGAATACCCAAATTTGGATGTCTGGACGGGGATTCGAACCTGCGTCCTTCCGAATGCGATGCCAAGGAGTTACTATTTAACCACCACACTCGTTATATCTCTTATTGGCCACAGCCGTAACAATCTTTATACAATTCTCTTTCTGACAACTCAAAACCCAACATTTCCACATAACATCTATTCCAGCTCTTCTCTGGTCACTTCTATCACATCTCTCTCTCTTTTTCATCTCTTCTGTTACTATACAAAACTTATCCTTGTCATCGGGTCGCCTGTGATCAGGCTGTATATGCTTCAGCCTAGGGGCGGCAGAGTTTTAGGGGCGGCAAATTTCCTAGGGTATCCGCTTTACGGTAGTAAGCCGTTAGATTTGTGTGTGATTATAAACATGATAGAAAAACGTCTACTATCAATTTTCATTTAAGTGGTGACATCTAGTAGTGAAGTGATAAACTAGGAACAATTAATAAAAAAATAAAAATACGTTTACTATCAATTTTCATTAAGGTAAGTGGCGACAGCGAACAATTAGCTAAATTATTAATTTAATTCTTCATTAGTTTCCTGACGCAGTCTGTAGCCTATCGTATATTTCCAAAGGAAGACTCTATAGACACAGGTAAATTTCTGCTGACAAACTTACATTTCATGATTTCTATAATAAAAATACTTAAGTATGATCTAAAAATTCATGAATTGAGTATCTGGATGTTGAAAGTCCCCGAGCGCCCGAAAGTTCTAATTTTATTGAAAAAATCATTGAAAAGTCAATGATTTTTGAAACTTAACTCGTCATTTCTAAGCTAATAATGAATTAAATTCTTTGAAATTTTTAAGGAACACGCATTGAACTATGCCGAAACCGGTATTCTGATTGAAATTAATATAAATTATAATCGTTTAATAATAATTTATTACAAACCAGAGCGTACGTCTTAACGTGTTTCCTGTTCTTTGCCGATAAAAAGTGTGTTCGTATGGAAAACTTTCAGTGAGAAAGTTGTTCCTCTACGTTCACCAATCAAAAATCCCGTAGAAAACTATAATTATGTATTACATTTTTTATTTTCTTGTTTGTATTCTTATTTCATAATAAACATTCATTTTTCTTGTTTCTATTTTATGACTAAATCTGAATACTTTCAAGTAATAAAGTCACTCTTAATCTATATCCATTCACAAATACATCTAATCGTTTTTTACCTAACAAAGGTAATAGAAATTAGTGATTAGTATAGGTATGAAGGAGAAAAGGGCTGCACAAAATGAACAGCCTACACTAAAAAAAAGTTTAAATACTGCCCTGCCTGTGATACATAATTAAGCACATTTAAAATCAAATTTTCGTATTATATGTAATGGAGAATTGAGTGTAGGAATTAATTTTGATGTGGCGAAAGTTTAAAATGTTGCAGAAATTTCTTAACTTCTCTGCATCAAATATGGCAAGAAAACACAGAAACCATTTCCATTAACTCGGATTTCTTTGCAGATTACTTAGACTAATTTAAGATGTTTACGATTTTCAACCCTGGCTACAGAGCTCGCCGATGAATGTAAAGCAGTTGACCTAAGAATGAATCTTTCAAAAACAAAAATTACGTCTAACAAATGGGACAACAGAGGAGAATGTACAGTTAGATAATAAATTGTTAGCAAATGTCAGTGAGTACATTTGTCTTGACCCGCTCGTAAACTAGAGAGGTGATGTAAGACCTGAAATTTTCCGTCCCATCAAGCTGGGATGGCAAGCATTTGGTAGGCATTCTGTTATCCTCAAATCTAATATTTCCACAAATCTAAAGCAAATAGATTATGACCAGTGCATTCTTCATGTGCTGACATAAAGCTGTGAGACCTTGGTTCTAAATTAATTTACAAAAGGTAAACTAAGGACTGCCGAAAGAGCTATCGAAAGGTCAATGCTAGGCTTAACCAGAAAATACACTCCTGGAAATTGAAATAAGAACACATTGACGCCGGTGTGTAAGACCCACCATACTTGCTCCGGACACTACGAGAGGGCTGTACAAGCAATGATCAAACGCACGGCACAGCGGACACACCAGGAACAGCAGTGTTGGCCGTCGAAGGGCACTAGCTGCGCAGCGGTTGGGCACCGCCGCAGTCAGTGTCAGCCAGTTTGCCGTGGCATACGGAGCACCATCTCAGTCTTTAACACTGGTAGCATGCCGCGACAGCGTGTACGTGAACCGTATGTGCAGTTGACGGACTTTGAGCGAGGGCGTATAGTGGGCATGCGGGAGGCCGGGTGGACGTACCACCGAATTGCTCAACATGTGGGGCGCGAGGTCTCCACAGTATATCGAAGTTGTCGCCAGTGGTCGGCGGAAGGTGCACGTGCCCGTCGACCTGGGTCCGGACAGCAGCGACTCACGGACGCACGCCAAGACCGTCGCATCCTACGCAGTGCCGTAGGGGACCGCACCGCCATTTCCCGGCAAATTAGGGACACTGTTGCTCCTGGGGTATCAGAGAGGACCATTCGCAACCGTCTCCATGAAGCTGGGCTACGGTCCCGCGCACCCTTAGGTCGTCTTCCGCTCACGCCCCAACAACGTGCAGCCCGCCTCCAGTGGTGTCGCGACAGGCGTGTATGGAGGGACGAATGGAGACGTGTCGTCTTCAGTGATGAGAGTCGCTTATGCCTTGGTGCCAATGATGGTCGTATGCGTGTTTGGCGCCGTGCAGGTGAGCGCCACAATGAGGACTGCATACGACCGAGGCACACAGGGCCAACACCCGGCATCATGGTGTGGGGAGCGATCTCCTACACTGGCCGTACACCTCTGGTGATCGTCGAGGGGACACTGAACAGTGCACGGTACATTCAAACCGTCATCGAACCCATCGTTGTACCATTCCTAGACCGGCAAGGGAACATGCTGTTCCAACAGGACAATGCACGTCCACATGTATCCCGTGCCACCCAACGTGCTCTAGAAGGTGTAAGTCAACTACCCTGGCCAGCGAGATCTCCGAATCTGTCCCCCATTGAGCATGTTTGGGACTGGATGAAACGTCGTCTCACGCGGTCTGCACGTCCAGCACGAACGCTGGTCCAGCTGAGGCGCCAGGTGGAAATGGCTTGGCATGCCGTTCCACAGGACTACATCCAGCACCTCTACGATCGTCTCCATGGGAGAATTGCAGCCTGCATTGCTGCGAAAGGAGGATATACACGGTACTAGTGCCGACATTGTGCATGCTCTGTTGCCTGTGTCTATGTGCCTATGGTTCTGTCTGTGTGATCATGTGTTGTATCTGACCCCAGGAATGTGTATATAAAGTTTCCCATTCCTGGGACAATGAATTCACGGTGTTCTTATTTCAATTTCCAGGAGTGTACAAGAAAAGAGCAACCAACATTATGTCATTTACGTAGGACAGAGAAATCTTAAAAAAGACAGCATCCTTGAAGTGGCAATGGGCCTCCCATATTGCGCGGAGAAAAGACCAGAGACAAAAACAGTGTTGGAGTGGAGCCCACGAGATCACCACAGACCGAGAGGACGACCACCCGGCCGATAGGATATTTTCAGGGTTGTCTGAGTTAACTGGCAGAGGATCTCCCAAGATCGTGTGACGTTGAGAAAAATACGCAAGTTATACCTGAAATCGTGACTTTAAGAGGCCACATCAGTAAACGTTTGAACTGGCTGATGATGATGACAATGTCATTATACCTACAAACTTATGCACGAAAATGGTTAGCATATATAATTATTTCCTGATGTTCTAGAATTCGGTTGATTAATCAGCTTCTTATCCGACGAGTCCTGTTAAGATTTTCAATTCTTTCCTTATGCATAAAGTCGAAAGCAAATTTTTTATCGTCTAATTTCGACTTTTACGACTAGCATTATACGGAAAATTGCAGAAGGGTAGGTAAGCTTTGCTGCAGATTTCATTACACACCATACGACGGTATCGTAATTAAACTTTGACCAATATCTGATATAATAGGTATTTAAATACGTTGCCTTACCAAAAAGTGAGGCACCCAGAATGAGATGAGGAAACGAAGTGAAACATCAAACCTTGCGGGATATGTAATGTTACTTCAGTCATTACAAAGTTGAGTCAAATTGATAACAAATTTCGTAGCATGAGTCCACTGACTTCACCTGTGGCCTGGATGCATGTACTGATTGGGGAAGCTTGTCATAAAGCCTAAGTCAAGCTAGCCTAAAGCTCTTGTAACTGGTCTTTGATATCCTGGATACAGCCACTGGGACGGAATTGACGTTCTAGCTCATACCACACATATTGTACAGGTGAAAGATCTGGGGATCTTGATGGCCACAGGAGTACCGCAATTGCACGCAGACACTACAGAGAGATACGTGCCGTGTGTGTACGAGTATTGTCCTGTTGAAAAATGGCATGAGAGATAACACATGAGGATGCAGGGTGTCCGTGACGTACCGTTGTGCCGTCAGAGTTCCCACAGTCACTACCAACCGTGACCTGAAGTCATACCCGATGGCTCCCCACACCAAGGAGTGACACCGCTGTGCCTCTCCAAAACATTGCAACACCTCACCCCATGTCATCGCCATACTCGCCGACGATGGTCATCCGAGGTAATGTTGAACGGTGATTCATAGGTTTTTTTTGCTTGGGCTTTATGCCTCGTCGACAGCGAGGTCATTAGAGACGGGATGGGATTGGAGCAAGGAACTGGAAGGAATTCGACCATGGCCTTTTTTAAGGAAGCGTCCCGGCATTCGCCTGGAGTGATTTTGGAAAACCATGGAAAACCCAAGTCTGGATGCCCAGACGGGGATTCGAACCCACGTCCTCCAGAAAGCGAGGCCAGAACGTTAACCGTTCACCCACCACGCTCGGTTTCATTGTTGTGCACAATGCGACGCCTACTTAATTTTTTTTTCCAGCGATTCTGCACTACCGGGATGCCTTCTTTATGAACCTGAAACGGCTTATGAAGTACGACTCCTGCTCTTACTCAAAGACAAAGAGATCGGACAGTTAATAAAGATGTCCGTAGCTATTATACTTTTATCATTTTCGAGTTAATACGAATTGCTGGTCTATTATCGGTTTGAAAGTATCAATGCGACTTTACCAAAAGATCAGAAAAATATATAGAGAAATGTCTCGTATGTCTTAAACCACATTAAACTTTTGATGCAAATAAATTAATTTTTCTGCAACTAAGTTCTACAACAGTTCTCTGAACACTGTACATAACAGATAAAATGTTCTTGGACTTCCAGACCAATGAAAATGTTACTTTCATGTAAGGTTTCGAGGGAGTCTACCTCTGCCCTTATTTTCAACTAGCTGCAAACGAACTGATGTGGTTAACACCTAAGCAAACGATTACTACACCAGTAGAATCGGTGGCCCTCGAAATGTCCCAAGTAACTGAAATTCACACGCGTCTGGAAGCGCGAGAGGATTTTATTGTTTTACCAGCTGATACCCGCGTTTTCGTTCGCGTGGACTTGTGAATTTTATTGCTATATTTGGATATAATCGGGATAATATAACAAGCAAGCCATCACCAATACTATTCTACTACTTATCCTGTCTCATATAGCGACTTTCAGGTAAACAAAAATAATAGTCTGGTGCAGCGCTAATCCACATCTATAGTATATAACGAGTTTCCAATCTTCTATCCTCAACCTGTTCAATCACTAAATGATATAGTCTCTTTGAGTATGAGTAGAACTTCAGCGAGCTGAATTATCTTGGGATATCCTGTACCAGTTATTTCTTTTTAAATTCTGGCAATCTGTTTTACTTCTGTGGTGATCTAGGCTTGGGCAAAATAAATCGAAATGTATCGAAATATCGATATTTATTCATAAAATAATCGATGTTTATCGTCGATATTTATACTCTCGAAATTTTATTTGGAGTATCAGTTTTAAGTAGGGCAATTCAATATTTTTGTTCGAACACAAATCAGTATCCAATTTCAAGTGTTGCATATATACTGGATAAATGTACATACATAGCTGATCTGAACGCGTCTTAAAAAGTAAATTCGTCGTAATTTAACAATTTTACAGGTGTAGAAAGATATTTAATTTTAACAGGTTTACGTTAACGTCAATGTCATTTTTTTGTTAACATATTTTAATGTTATCGGTTAGTTTGTTTGTAATCAAGTTGAAGAATATTGATTAAGCATCCTTGTTGCGAAGTTGAGGTTTGCCCCAAATTTACAGCATCTGATTTTAATTATTTTTTCATTATTGAATTGCCGCAGAGTCTCATATAGCAAGCCTCTACTGTATTGTCCGAAAGTTCTGCAGTTAATTTGGTAGCACCGGAAAACAGAAGTAGATTGACGGGGGAATAGTCTTTTGATTTCTACCTGAGATAGATTGTAAAAAAAAAAAAAATACTTTAATAAAAGTTTCTATTATTTGATTTATTTTATAATTTAATTTCCAAATTTTCTGAAATATTTTGATATGTTTAATGGGACTTTTAGAAAATTATTGGCTTTAGGTCGATATTTTTCTTTCGATATACATCGTTGCTGTTTGCAAATATCGCTACAGTAGTTATGGATATAATTTTTCACTTGGTTATCCATTGGAATAAATGAATTGTTATGTCGTAAATTGAACCGTTCCCGATTCATAAAATGAAATTTAATAGCAAAAGATACACAAACAGACTGCGAGATCGGCCGAACACGTAATTTAACATGTGTGAACTATCCTACGTCCGTCTTAATGATACATAGCATTTCATTGACAAATTAATGTCGTGAAAAGCTTCGTTCTTACCGTACGCAACAGTTCAATTATCGGCCTACGGATGGTCATTATAGACGCAGACGGGAAGCAATGTGCGCGGACAACAAGTAAGCGCTAAACAAGCGCTCAGCACGGGGGTCTGAAACGTTAATTTGCAGCCTCCCCATCGCCACACTCTCGCTTCGGCTATTTATTTTAAATATGCAGACGCTCGCAATTTGCGCGCGCCAGTTTGCACATTAATTAACACAGTAGCCCGGGGCCCGGGCCAGAAGAATTAGGCACGACCAGCCGCAAGTTCTCGGCTGAATAATTAAAACGGATCGAGCCGGCCAGACCTGGGTTTGACTCGCCTGCAAACACTCCACGGAGGAGCCTGAATTAATTAAGAAACTTGATTCTTTCCTCAGTTTAATGGAAGAAAGAAAAATGAGGGGCGCTATCTTCAGTTCTCCTTAGCACACCTCTCTTTTTTTCCACCTCCGCTTACAGCTCTCATAAAACACTTCCTGCCGAAAGGCGCGGTAGAGAAAAAAAAAAAGGTCGGAGGGCCTGGGTGAAAGGGCCAGGTGGAAGTGGCGTGTAAACAGGATTCTGCCTTCATCTGTTTACTTGTGTTGCGAATTTCCTTCCCCGGAGGCCAAACACTTGCTCGTCCTCTCGCAGGAGCAACTGAGAAGACGGCTTCATTCAGAGAGCAGAGTGCCTTGTGCCTACGTACATTTCCTTGTACAGGGTGATTCCGTGATGATGTCACAAACCTTCAGCGATGTTGGAGAAGGGTAAATTTGTCAATTTGAGGTTAGGGGTCTGGTACGGAAACGACCGGGTTGGGAGTTATAAGCGAAAATTTACTCGAGTTCTGCCTTAGCCTCGCACAGTGCTCAAACTAAGGGCCCCTACTTCCGAACCCTGACCATGACGTACAGAATTCCCACTGAATACTCCACGATAACCTCAGATAATTTCCCCTGTTTTTTTATTTTGTTATTGGCAATGGGGCAGTAAGCCATACACCCATAATACAGCTTATGAGTATTATTTCCCAAATATGTCCATAACATAATTCTTAAGTATCTATTACATATAGTCAGGGCCGGCGTTAAGGAGGGGTAAGCGGGTCAAATGTATCCGGGCCCGCCAGCAGATGGGGGGCCCCGATCACAGGCTGCAGGGCCCCCAAGGCCTCGAAGTGAAGAATCCGCCCATTGTCCGACCAGCCAGTTTGTTGTAGAGCTACGCCTGTTACCCTGGGCCCGAAATTCCTAGCGCCGGCCCTGCATATAGTACATGATCACTATTAACATACAACATCTGATATCAATTGTTAGGTACATAATTTCAGTTATAAGATATCTACCAAAAGTTGGAAACACTAATGTTCATAGGTGTCTGTAGGTTCATGTGTCCATCTCACAGTTTTTTAGAAATCTGCATAACAGTGTGAAGATCCTAGCGTCGTCGGTCGCGAGGAGATGTAACACTGTTGATGGTTGGCCGTGACCTAGTTTTCCTGTTGTTCTATTAGGTCTAATTTCCCCTGTTGATGGACTAGTAATGGCGCACGTAACTTGATGACAGAGAGACCGAAAAATCCTAAGTCTACGGTAGAGTAATAATGGATTCCATTTACCTGCACAAATTTCAGAAGCTGCTATATTTACAATAGGAGTTCAAAATGGCGTTTCCCCGCGTCAGTACAGGCATCGTATCGTCGCACAAAGTTCTGTCGTACCCGTTCTAATATCCCCGGTGTCGTTTGAACTGCGTCACAGGCAGCGAGAATTCCTCTTCAGTCTCGACAGGCGTCTCGTACACAAGACTGTTGACATGGCCCTGCAGCAAGAAATCAAGTAGAGTGAGATTAGGTGAACGGAACAGGACCTTGTAACAGCCCTCATACCTGAATTTTGAATAGTATTGTACTGTATGAAGTATTTGTAGTGAGCTAAAGTTTGCTTGAATATGATCTGGTATGTATGTTTTGTAATTTCTTGTAAATCAGTGTATATAGACTTTTGTTTTATGAAAGGAAATTATTTAAAGTCCATTTAATATGTTTAAGAACAGAATTGTGTAAGAAAATTGCTTAAATGTGTGTAATTCCAAGTATTGATGCAAGTTACCATGTCTACAGGACAATTTTCTACAGTTTGAAATGATTTCTGTAAATAATTTTGTATTTAAGTATCTCTAATTTCCATTTCTGATCATTTTGTAATGATGTTAAGTGATGATGTATTAATTCCGATTGTTTTTAATATGTTTAATTGTTTGAGTAATTCTTAATGTTTGAGAAATATCGGGCGGAAGCTTTTGAAGAATTCTCGCAATTTCGACAGAGCCTATATAAAGGAATTCGGCAGAATGACAGTTTACAGTTTATAGTTAGTTTTACAGAGAGTTTTACAGTCAGTTTTCAATTTGAGTTCACAGAAGTTTTATAAAGGTTATCTTTGCGACTGCTCAGAAGTGCATCTCTGTATTGTATCTATGAATGTGAATATCACTGACTTCGTTTTGAGAAAATAAACAAATCTTCAACATAACCTTTTGGTGGACTTTTTAATTAATCAGTATATAAGTTAAACCACCGAAGACCCTAACAACCTGCTCTATCAAGAACGCTCATGCTCCATCATGTTGAAACCACATCCCTTGACGAATAACAAGGGGATATGTTTAAGAAACGTGAGTAGTATACCTATGATAAACATTGTGTATAATAGTGCTGGTACATGTATTCCACAGAGGTGTTTTTTTGTGGCTTTACGCCTCGTTGACGTCGAGGTCATTAGGGGCGGGATGGAACTGGGGATAAGGAACCCGAAGGAATTCGGCCATGGCCCTTTGAAGGAAACATCGCGGCACTGTCAGAGGTATCAGAACCATCTTCGCTTATAACTTTCGATTCGGTCGTTTCCTGACTAGGGTCCCTTACCTCAAATTGATACATGTATCATACTCCATCATCCCTGAAGGTTTATAATCTCATCACAGATTCACGCTGTTGATTCTAGCCTACCCACCGGTGCGTCGTGATTGCTAGCCCTACGCACTCATTTTGTAAACGACATATTAATCTGGTGATAGGCCATATTTCCGCAGGTGTTGAAAAATAATTTTATAAATAATTCCGTCAAAAACAACTGTTTTGGTGAATTTTGTTTTTATTCGATTCCCCAGACGCGTTTCGCCCTTGTGGTGTAGGGCATCTTCAGAGGAAGATTATGGGGAATCAAAGAAAATAAAAATTCACCAAAACAGTTGTTTTTTACGGAATTATTTATAAAATTATTGTAAAGGACATGTTTCGATTACAGCCTTGAGCTCGGATGGTTTTACTCCATGTCGTTTTTGTATCAACAGTATATGTGTAGAAATTATAGGGATCAAGAATGGAGACTTTCCCAGTGTATGATTGCATGGAAATCTTCAGGGGTGAACCGAAATATTAAGTTGTGAAAACACGAACTATCGACTACTAGCTCCGCCGACCTCCTCAGATGCGAAAACGTCCTCGCTAAAACTCCGCAGAGAGCGTTGTACCTCTGTCTAGCTGCCAACATAGACGGCTCCATATTACGGTCTGCGGGCCGCGACGAAAACATGCCATCTCGTAAAGACTTCGTCACTAGGGACTAATTTAACAGTTTAATCTTTGAAGGTGATGAAGCGTAGCGTACTGCCCCAAGCATCAATAGTTTTTCTCTATCGTATAATATTTCTATATCTCTGTCGCCAGCTAATTTGCGTCATTACCTTACGGAATTCAATTGCTCCAGCTGTTTCCCGCCCTGTCAATTTATCTGCGACGTCAGATCAAAGTATTTTCTCCTGATCTTTGAATACTTGTTCCCGTTTATCACCGCTTCGTTTCCGTCACTAGCCAGCCAACGTGCCCTGGATCGCACAGAATACCATCTGAAATGTCTGCCGCAAATGAGGAGACAGATATAATCTCGTTTCCGGGCTCCTCAAGTCTGACATCTTTAGAGCACAACGGGTAGGCCCAATCAACACTACTACACAGCTGAATTGCCTCCATAGCCCACGTAACTGGGACTGTAGGTCTTCATCTTTATATTCTTCTTTCACATGATGTAACCTCCCTGAAGATCGCTCTTAAGTACTTTAACTCACCGGCTCTTCTGAAGTATCGATTCTCATAAGTTAGCTTGTCTCGCATCCCTGTGTAAGTTTGTCTCCGACTCAGAGAAGGCTCAAAGTCTTCGCTTCGTTCATGTCAAGCAGGGTTGTACATCGCTTGTCCCTATATATTCGTGTCACCAGTAAGGTTTTAACAAATAAATCATGCTTCACGCCTCGTTACCCTCGAAGTCATTAAAGGTTGGAAATAACTAGGGGCAAGGAACGGAAAGGGATTCGGTCATGGCCTATTGTAGGAACCATTCGGCTATTGGGCTGTAGTAATTTCGGTGATTCATGTAAAACCGAAATCTGGGCGGCCGGTGATTCGAGTTTGCGTCCTCCTGAATGTGGTTTGCCCACAGTGCTCGGCGTTTAAACTATGGATTTTTATTCCTAACCTAAACAATTTTTCCTAAGCAAATAATACATTCACGTATCTCGTTAAGTTTTTTCACGTATGGGAGGTAGTTGTGTTTTCCGTTCTGCTCAATATGAATACAATCTAGAAGTAAGTAAAATTAAACTCCCTAGTCCTTCATCTGCATACTTCTCGTTAGTTAATAGTACTGTTGACGACTTGATTAGGCTAAGATTTGTATTGAGTTTGGAGCAATCCGCATTTCGGATACTTCATTTTGCAGGAATCTTTGTGCCAAGATACTGCTTGCAGAACTGCACTGTGCAGGCATAACGGATCGCAGGTAGCAGCTTGGCTTGTGTTTACACGGTGGGGACCGAGGGTCAGGTCTTGCGGCTGAAATTTTCCATTAATCGAGAGAGAATATTGCGCGACAAACACAGAAAGGGTAGCGCCTCGGAGTGGGTGTGTGTGTGGATGAGCCAATCAGAAGTTGTGATGGATTTCACATCGACTAATGTGCATCTGGCTTTTCCATGTAACGGCGTTTGACCACACCACTGGACGCCGATGGGGGGTGTGAGTTTCATCGTGAAGAGGAGGACACTGTGCTTCCAGACGGCGAGCCTGAGAGTTCTTGCGTGGTCTACTGAGTTTCCGAGTGCAGTCGGCGTGAGTTCGATCCCTGAGGAGTCCACGACAGCCTTCGATAGCTACGGGCTGATTGAAACTGTGTGTGCGATGAGTGCAAATTTATGCAGCTCCGCAGTGTGCGTAGCCGTCAATTCCAACAATTTATAATTTATACTTGGTGCGTGTACAACCACATCAGACTCACACAAGCGTGAGATTCTGAGCGATGTGTCTTGTCATAATTACCACCCCGTAATTTGTAATCCCTTGTGGTGATCTCGATCGATCGTTCTTCGCCACCAAGGATCAGCTACACGGTTAATTTTCAACTATTTGCTACCGCAAATTTCTTCGTTTGAACCTGTCAAGTCGCCAAAAACTGTGCTATAAAACCCAGTAACGAGATCTAGTGAATAGCTTCACCAAGATAAAGAGACACTGACCCTCTCTGTACTGAAGTTAAGCATAATTATTGTGAATGATCTGTTAATCCTCGGCTTCGTTTTTGCTTTTATATTTTATTCGTTTCCATTGGATTCGATGTTCATTTTGATAATATTTTTCACGAATAAATTAACTGTTTCCTTGTGCAAGAATAAAAAGTAATGTAATTAGTGGTAGATTTCCGGTTTCATTTCTTGGCATCTCCCATTTCCCAATGTTTGATAGTTATAATTACTTTGTTGCATTGGTGTTAATGTCATAATTATTGCAGGGAATATATTGTATTAATTTCATGTATAAGCAATTCCTGGCGCCAGGCTCATAATCACGAATATATGATTTCAGCAGATATTCACAGCTCTCGCCAATATATGGTATAATTAGTTTATCATTGGTTACACTATAAGTTGTACCGCTCGGGATCCACATTGTATCAAATACAAGAGTTGTAGGGGATGCAAAGGAGAGCTGCTAGATTTATCTTCGGAAGTTGCTGTGCAACACAATAACCGATATGATACTGGAGGTGCAATGGGATTCATTGAAACATGAGAGGTGGGTGGAGAGAGTGCTGGAAGTATACAAGGCATATATTGGTGATGAGGCGTGGAAAGAAATTGGTGGAAGAATTAAGAGTGGAGCATGGGAAAAAAAAGGATGGCCATGACCACAAGCTGACACTCGATTTAGGGCACATGGGAATTGGGGAATTGTCTACGTTACTGGGATAGTCAGGGATTGGAGTAAACTACCAAGCGAGATAATGAATAATTTAGCAAAAACGCTGAGAGATTTTAAAATTTACATTAGTGGAGGGAAAAAGTAAGCAGGGACCAGAACGGTAGAAAATGAGTGTGTAGGAAAATTGTCACTGGAGCATGCGCTCAATCACAATTAAATTATGTTACAAATTAACGTGTACGGAGCTGGTGTGAGTTTTTGAACAATGTTCCAAACAACTGGAGAATTTTTCTTTTATTAACTATAATAGATACAAAAACATTTTTATACATTGCTTTCCAATTTCACAAAGTCACGCTTTAGAAAATAATCGTTGCGTTAGATACATCATAAAATAGTAGGAATTAATGATCTTGGAAAGTTCATGTAAGGCATGAACAAGTACACTGCAGCATCTGTACAGCTTCTGCAGCATCCGATATAGTAACTAGGCTGTCGGATTCTGTATGAGAGGTTATTGGTCATGGTACAGGACAGCAGCAGTATCTGTGTCCTTGCAGGGGTCGTGCCTTTGCTCCCTACCTCCGCCGGGGCGGAGGAATCTCCTGGATTTGTTGGCCCCGTGGAAGCGACCCGGCAGCGATCCGATAATTCATTACCGAGGTATAAATTTCATTACTAGCAGCGCACTATCGATCCCGACGACTGCATCTTTGTCGGCGCCGCCGTAAATCAGACGACCAGCCTGCCGCACAGTCTCGGGGTGGGTAGTGGGGGAGACTCGAGGCAGTCAGCTTTCGTCTCGGAACAGTCAGTTGAGCATCATTAATGGCCCGCCCCCTGGGCACCGTTATGGTGTCTGGCACTGACACGGGGTTAGCTGGTTCCAGTCCTGGTGGTGGACTTGCCCGGCAGCGTAGAAGACGTGGTGGTGCACAAGTCTTAATCACCAAATTGTGCGTCAACTACTACGATATATCCCGCATCCCTCCGCATTGTGTAAGGAGAGAGGGCATAGGCACTGTTGATGGTCGGATGGGGACGTTAAGCCTGGCAGTTTCTTGGTGTTTTTCGGAAGAGTAGACCTGAATGGGCCGGCGCCGGGTATGACCCTAACCCTTCTTTCACCTCTCATCCGCAACACAATGAACACTCTACGCTAAACACACACTCTACCTCAACAGTCCACAGTTACAACGGCACCTAGGAACACTGTCACACTGGGGAAGGGAACGGGAACCCACATCAGTTCATCTTCCGAAACGTTCCCATCGAGGGTTAAAACATCCTCCATCGTAACCGCCTACAACCGGGTAAGAAAATCCTGATGAAATTCGATCTAAGTTCATGAAATACCGAGTGTGGTGGATGAACGGTTAACGATCTGGCCTCGTATTCGGGAGGACGCGGGTTCGAATACCCGTCCGGGCATCCAGATTTGTTTTTCATGGTTTCCCCAAATCACTCCAGGCGAATGCCGGGATGGTTCCTACATATAGGCAAAGGCCGAATTCCTTCCAGTTCCTTGTCCCCAGTCCCATCCCGCCTCTAATGACCTTAGCCGTCGACAAGGCGTAAAGCCGTAAGTATAAAAAAATAATAATAATAATAATATATTTAAGAAGAATTGCCATTAGTTCGACCCATATGTGCTGCTAAAACCATCTCCTAGACCAAGATAGGTATTTAATCTATTCAATCTAATCTATATATATAATAATGAATGTTTGTATGTATGTTTGTTTTTTTGTTTGTTCTTCATACAAATCAACAGTTTTCATCCGATATCGATGAAATTTTGCACACTTATCCTTCGAAACAAGGAGAAAAATACTGTCTACATTTGGTTGAAAAATTATCTGTATAAATAATACATGTTATCTCATAATTTCGAAATACTACTGAACAGCGAAAGACAGACGCATTGGATATGGACGTCTCTGTAATGTTTTTTTTTTTTTTTTTTTTTTTGTAACTGCTTTACGTCTCTTTTTAACATCGAGGTCTTTAGAGACGGGAAAGGATGGGGGGCAAGGATGGGGGCAAGGAATGGGAAGGAATTCGGCCATGGCCTTTTGAAGGAAGCATCCCGGCATTTGCCTGGAGTGATATGGGGAAACCATGGAAAACCCAAATCTTGATGCCCGGACGGGGATTCGAACCGCCGTCCTCCCGAATGCACTGTTTTTTTTTCTTTTCTTTTCTTCGTGTAGCGCTCAGGCAACTCAGTGGTTAAAGCGCTTGCTTGAAAATGTTTGCGTCGTGGTCTACGATTCAAATCGCCGAGGAGGCTAAGATTTTTAAAAATTGTTTTTGATCGTAAGAGTCACGCCTGTGCCGTAGGTTATTCGGATTGAATGTTAAACTGTAGATATAATAAAGTTAGGGGTGCAATGCGAGGCAAATCGTAGGTAGTCTTAAAGTGCTGTAGGTGTACACTTTTTTACGTTATAATGATCCCTGTGCCGTAGGTTATTCGGATTGAATGTTAAACTGTAGATATAACAAAGTTAGGGGTGCAATGCGAGGCAAATCGTAGGTAGTCTTAAAGTGCTGTAGGTGTACCCTTTTTTACGTTATAATGATCCCTCAGGGGTTGTTCGCAGTCAGTGTGTGTGTGTGAACCGCAGTAATAATACTACAAATACGGAAGTAAGTCTCTGTCTTTTTGTTACGTTTTGACGACTAAATGGTTATATCGATATTGATGGATTTTGACGAGAAAATCTGTATGAAGGGCACAGGACATTTTTTCCAGTATGATTAACAGTTGTAGTCGCGAAATTTAAGACCTTATCGAATGGTGACAGAAATATGTTGGAAATTGATTCTCTTCAAGAGACAGTTTCGACTGTAGAATGATATAGTGATAGCTTTCCTGTCACATTATGCCAACTTGGTGTTGTTTGGGACCAATCCTTCGTTACCAACAACTTTCTATATTCAATTCTGGCAAAAAAAAAATTCTTAATCTACGCGTACGAAGTCGCGGGTACGAGCTAGTAATATTATAAGAGCAACTCTTGCCTATATGTAAAATTAATTACTCACAAACGACTAAGGATTTTGATGAAATCGAAAGACGCCGATCGATGATCGGTTACCCAGGTGCTGAAAGAGATAATTGAGGAATTAAAATGTGTAGTGGGTATGTTGAGATGAAGAAATTAACTGAAGATGGGAAGAGGTGGAGGACTTAATCATACCAATAGAAGAACTTATAACAGAAACGAGAAATCTCTATACAAAATATAATGAAAGGCATGTTAAGGGTGATACGCGAATATTGTAAAGAGAGTTGACACTTCCAGAAAAATACTTTCTGTTGGTATAATGCTTCTAATATTCTTAGAATCTACTTTTTGTACCCGTGTACAGACGGAAAATATCGATTATAATAAACATGTAGTTACAGTGAATTTTGTAAATAAAACGCCGTCTACTTTCAACTGTTGTGGTGAATGTTATTTTTACACGCTTTATATTAGCTTGACTTGTATGTATGTATGTATGTATGTATGTATGTATGTATGAATGTAACGGAATTTTACAACTCCATTTTGACCCACTTCCCGATGTCCGAGCTGTTTGAAATTTGGCACACATATTAAGAACCGGTGACAATACAATAATTTCATAGCTATATCCTGCTATGCTCATTACTTTGACAGTAACAACAGAAAAATGGTTGAATGTCGTGGAATTTTGCAATATAATTTTAACCCAATTCCAGATGTCCGAGTTGTTTGAAATTTTGCTCATGTATTGATAACTGATTACAATACAATAATTTCATAGCTATGTCTTGATATTCTGATTACGTTGACAGTAAAAACATAAAAATTTTGCACACGTTTTACGAACCGTTGACAATACAGTAGTCTCTCTTAGCAACGTCCTGCTATTCTCGTTACTCTGACGGTAACAATAGAAAAATGGTTGCCATGTAATGGAATCTTTCATTTCAGTGTTTATCCGCTTCCTGACGTCCGAATCGTTTTAAATTTTGCACATTTATTAAGAATCGATAAAAATTCAATAATTTCACTCTCACCACGTTGTCAGTGTATCCTATACTTGATGGGATTACTGAGTTAGGCAAATGCAGCCGCGACATTAGTGCACAGGTGCGATTCGAGAAATCTTCGTCATTTGGCGGCCACACCCTTCGGAGATTTCCCACCCAATATAGCCATCATCATCATCATCGTTCTCCAGTTTCCCGGGTGTGATTTACGAGCCTTGGTTGCTGTAGATGATCGTGTTCTGCTGTCTCCTATCCAGAGAGGTTTCTCTGTCTGAAGTCGCTTAACGTGATGATGAATAGTAAGTATTCGAAATATTACTTCGTGCTATTATAGAAAAGTAGCCTTCCTCGTTTACCGTGCTATTAGATCTCTTGTTGAGTTGACCAATTAATTGTATTTTACTCGTGGGAATAATAATTAATAATGAAACTACAACTCAAAGAAAAAAAGCCAACAGTAAGAAACATACTTTTTAAACTATCTGAACTAAAAAGTTAAAATAAAATTGTAGTTTAAAAAACTAAAATCACGCTTTCGTAGTAATGTGAACTAAAAGGTTAAAAATAATATTTAAATATAAACACTTTGTTTAACAGTGATAGGACGTCCCACAATTCAGGATAAATTAATTTTTTTTAATAAGCTTAAAGTATAAAGTCACTGATTACAAAATTAACTTTAATGTTAAAAAAGCGTGGGGTGCGCTCTACATAACTTTTGACAATGGCTCTGTCTTTACAAACAGCCAACGACAAAAAATATAAGACAACTATAATAGCACCCCATGCTTTTTTACATTAAAGTTAATTTTGTAATCAGTGACTTTATTCTTTAAGCTTATCCAAAAAAAAAAATTTATGCTGAATTGTGGGACGTCCTATCACTGTTAAACAAAATGTTTATATTTAAATATTATTTTTAACCTTTTAGTTCACATTACTACGAAAGCGTGATTTTAGTTTTTTAAACTACAATTTTATTTTTTATTCCCTAGACGCATTTTGCCCTTATGGAGAGGCGAATCTTCAGTGGCTATCATACACACGATGCCATTTGCCATAAGGGCGAAACGCGTGTGGAAATAAAAATTACATTCACCACAGCAGTTGTTTGTAGACGGCGTTTTATTTACAAAATGTATTGCTCAGCAAATGCTGAAAAATTGCCTATAACCTTATTAATAATATAAATACAATGTTTGAATCATACAGTTATCATATAAAAAAATTGTCACTGAACGATCAACTGACACATGAAAGTCATGCTGGATACAGTCAAAACAATATCAAATTCCTTTAAGATAAAAATTTGTCCAGACTTCGTAAGCGAAATTCTTCTCGTAGACAATAATTATTCTACACAATCGTATACGGAGAAAGTAAAAACAGCATTCGTGTGTCTTAACTTCAGTTTTTTTTTTTCCTTTTAAGACGTTATTGATAAATGTACAGAATTTAACTATGTAGTAAATGATAAATGAGAACGTTTAAATTTATGAGTTAGTGCCTGGCGGAAGCAGCAATTTACAAGTTTGGCGTGTCATTAAGTGAGGAATCAAATTGCCGCGCAGAGTCAAGCGTGGTTTTTTCGGAACGTGCCAAATGAGGCGTCAAGAATATATTGCTACATCGAGTGCAACCCACTTTTTTCGTCCTCAAAAAGATATAAACACTGAACGTTTGTCGAGAGGCCGCCGACTACATGCTCCAACGACCGCGCCGTAAACAACATGGCGGCCACAGCGGAAATAAAATAAATTAGCGGCAATCTGATTTAGCGTCTGGTGACCCTGTTTATACCGCTACCTCTGGAGACACCAATAAAAACGCGACGGGCAGTCACAACAGAGATAATGTTTACAAATCAATCCAGCCTTTTCCGAGGTGACTCAATAATTCAGTAACGATACACTTTTTAAGGGCAGTCTCATAGGTCTTCTTTCCAAATCGGCTTATGCTAATTACAATACCGATCTGAGTATAAAAGAAAAACTGGATTAGTACTGAAATCACACATACACATGGAGAGTGTGGTGAGTATGACAATAATAATTCCGTGTGGTCGTAATTAGGGTTTTAAAAGAGGTCTGAGGATGCGGATGTTTTGCGTAATCAGATGTAAAGGTTTTTTTTTTTTTTTTTTTTTTTTTTTTTTTTTTTTTTTTTGAACTTACTGCTTTACGCCTCGTCGACGGATAACGTCATAAGAGGCGGGATTGGACTTTGGACATAGAACGGGAAGGAATTCGGCCATGGCTTTTTTGAAGGAAGCGTCCCCGCATTCGCCTGGAGTGATTTGGGGAAACCATGAAAACCCAAATCTGGATTCCCGACGGGGATTCGAACCGGCGTCCTCCCGAATGCGAGGCCGGAACGTTAACCCTTCACCCACACGCTCGGTGGATACGGAGATGGAAAAATATTAATTTCCTCTTTGCCTCGTCTCTCAACAGCAAAAAACGTGGGATGATTTCACAAGTAAATTAAATTATTTACATAACTACACAAGCGTCTAAAAACAATATTTGTCATATGAACTTTGCGGAGTTCGCAGCTCAACACGAGGCCACGCTACCGCAATTCTCCGTGCCCGCCACCCGCCTTATTCCACCGCTCTAGCGGCACATTCACAGTCCAACTTGTAGGACCTACGATGATCCGATTTTCCGATAAATGATTCTTGATGGGCCGTGAAAGGCGTTACAGGACTCGAATAGCACGGGAAAGAAAGAATACATAAAAGCATCACTACGGCATCTTATTTCTCTAATCTTATCTCCCAGGTCATTGCTGCCTAAATAGGTTGGCGGAAGAAGTATTAGATTTCACTCGAAAAATTTCGCATGTTCTCCAATTAATTCAAACAAAAACGACGTCGTCTGTCTTCCAAACTATCCCAGCCCAAACTATGTACCAATTCTGTGACGCTTTCGAAGGGCTGTAGCAACCAGTCACGAAACGACCGTCTCTCCGATGTACTTTCTTTATTTTATCTTTTTCTTTCTATGCATTTCCAATAGGCTATTTGACAGCATTGAAAATATATTACAAATTATAGTAATTACGAAAGCTATGTTTGTTAAATTTAAGAAAAGAAAGTTGGATTATTTTTAATAAAAAAAGGGAAATAAAAATAAGATTTTCCTTACCTCTGATCACGTGACTGAAAATGCTCTATGATTGGTGGTCGCTTCAGTAACGTCACATGCCTGTAAACGCTGCGGCTGCGACTGGGGCGTGTCCTATCGTCCAAGTGTTTAAGTATTTTTATTGTTTGTTGCTAGTTATTTCTTGTTATTAATATGATCACGTGTTGAATAAAAAATGGAGAACGATTTTTAGAAGCCTATAACGGAAAAATACTGAAAATAGTCTCCTTATTTTTGGGCTATGTATAGAAACAAGTTCTGAGTTTTATTCTGCGGAGCTTAAAAATGTAAAAACTTCAATTTGAGAATCATTTATGTTTAAATTGAAACTTGGAGCTTAACAGAAGTCGTTCATGAGAATAACTAACAGTATAAATTAAATAAGTTGTTTTAGGAGATATTTACGAGAAAAATGAGAGCAATAATGTTAGTTTAAGGTAATCACAATAATTAAAGAACAGGATGTTGTGCTCCATTTTTCTTAATTGCAGATAAAAAATTATAGATAAATGATAATTTTTTGCCAACGGAACTAAATTTATTGCTTGTTTATTTGTTATGGACAGCGTCCACTTCATCGCACGAATAAACCGTGTGTTTAAGTGTTCACTACGTATCTATACGGGTAGCTGCGTGGTTAGAGAGCTGACGGAATTTAAAAAATCCTTGGTTCGAAAATTGATAACGGTAATATTTTAATTTCTTTCGTGTGTGTGAGTGCGTATTTTCTTTTTCGTTCCTGTTTGCTGTTTGTTGCTTAACAGAATCATGTTTTTATTCTAAGAGTTCATAAATTTTTGGTTGTGAGGCATCATAACTTGCTGCCATACAAGAAAACTTTTATGAAAATATATCCTTCTTCCTTTAATTTTGAAACATACCAGGGATACATTATCATGCCAAAAAATTCAAGCGCCCGGCGGTGAATAATAGAATTTATTTTAAAAGTTACATCACTTGAAGAAATCTTACGCTAATCTCACAACAAACAGTTCCGGTACGCTTTGATTCCGTCTTGTTAGAATTTTTACGTGACGGTACAACCGCTTGTTACCTTTCTGACCTAAATGCGTCTATTTAGGCGGTATTTATTTTTAATGTGCAAGCAATTTTCAGTTAGAAAAATTGTTTTTCGGTATTCAAGTAACGTCCAGTTTCAGTTTTGAAGTGTTCTTTAGTTATTTTTCAAATGTTTGAAATAAGTTTATCCTGAAAAAATTTGTGAAACATTCGGAAAAAAGCACATTTTTTTCGAGGATTTTAGAAGAAAGAAATGACTATACGATGCTACCAACAGCAACCAGTATCGAAAGAAAACGCTCACAAAAAACGAATAATACATATTCCGAAGTGAGGATTGAACCTAAGGACCCTAACCTTATTGATACTCGCCTTTAAAAACGTACTACATTTAACTCAACGAAATTGAGGAGTAAACGATATTCACAAAAAAATAATATGTGACTTAGCCGCAATATAGTTTGGGTTTCTCTGGGCAAATTGGAACATTTTTTCGTATTTCAGCTATTGTGGTTAAATGAACGGCTTTTTGGAGAGCTTTTATTGTTCCGGTTGAAGATCGGTGTACTACACACTATATATAAATTATACTTCCAACAATTTATACATAAATTCAAAGAAACGAACCAGACGTTACTTATCCAGAGAGAGCGCATGCTGGCACGTGACGTCACGAGTGTCGTTGGCCCGCACCAGACAGCAAAGGAGCATTCTAAATTTTAACGTTAAATTTTACGTAAAATAAGCACTTTCTTAAAAAAAAAATAGTACCGGATAAATAACGTGTATCAATAAACAATTTAAACCCTTTTTTTTTTTTTTTAAAGTCATCCTATTTTCAGATCGAGATATAAGTTTAAAAATAAGGAGGAAACGCAACAAGTTTGCCTAACGCCTCTCCTGTGCTGGTTTCTCCAGACATTTCGTTTACAATATTTTTTTGTTACTTTCTGTTGTAAATGTAGGTTCTGTGCTATCCATCTTTACTTCCAGTCTCATCCATTCCTGTTCTTCGTGTATGGTGCTGTAGTTGTTTGTTCTAGCACATGGTCCGCCGTGCAGGGCTGTTGCGACCGTTCACCTGGCTGTTGGCGTCGTCTACAGTTCGGCTCCAGTAGTGCGTTCCTGAGCCGCGACGTGTTCTGGCGCCCGGCCAGCCCCTCCGGGACTCGGGATGGTATCGCCCGCACAGTGGAGAGCAGGCAGGGCCCTTGGAAGCTCGCCACTCGGGATAACACCGCGAGAAGCCACTGAGGAGTCCTCTTCAGGGACGGACCTCTCAGCGGCCAAAACGTGTAGAGCCTCCACTACACCAAAACACTGACACCAGAGTAGCATGTGCGAGGTGTCAGAGCAGGTTGACAGGCATTTGGATATATGAAATAAATACTCCAAGAATCATTTTCGTTGTTTATTTTTCTTAAAAGACATGGACTCCGTCCAAAGATGTTAAGTACAAATGTAAACAAAACTTCCAGCAATTAAGCTCACATACTTCCCAGAACTACCGACTAACAACTCTCTCTGCTCGCCATCTCTTTGCGCTTAAATAGACGCTTTAGAAACATCTAGAATTTTCTAAAACGTTCCGACCAACGTTGCTCAAATCTCAACAATGCTTTAACAATTAAATCCATACATGATCAATCAGAATTGATACAAAATCATTCACAATCATCATGAAACACACGGAAATGAAATTTAAATGTACTTACGAGTATTTACAAACAAAATTATTTACATAAACCAGTACAAACCTTCACAAATTGTCCTCCAAACATCGTGGCTCACATCAACACAGAGTTAGCAACTTTTTATGAATGTTTCATGCATAATACTGTTCTTGAATATAGTAAATAGTATTTACTTAGTTTCTCTCCATTAATCTGTCCAGTTACACAAAATCACAATTAATTACACGAAAATGTACAAAACAATAAATAATCAACTTCCAGCTTGCTATACACAATTCTTAAAATAACATTCCATAAAATCGGTTGCCTCTGATGGCTGTTATAATGCAGGTAACAACTGGAAACATACGAAATGGGTTATAGTGTTGATAAACTACATTGTAGAATTTGACAAGAATCTGAGTAATTACGTAGATTTTGGTGGCCGTTGTCAATAAAAATGTTCATTCTCCAGGAAGAATCGCTCCAGTTTCTTGAAACGTGACGTTTCAACCAACATTCTGTGGCTCTCATCAGAGTACTACCATGTCTCGGATAAGATAACAATTACAGCTTTGAAATCAAATAGTTTAGGGGTGCAACGTAATTCGAACGAAGGCAATGCTACAGGATATAGAGAAACAAACGATTGAATCAAACCAGCAAATATTTTGAGCAAATAAAACAGAGAAGTGGAAACACAAATTAGACACACGAGTTCGAGAATTATGTTAAAGCAAAGATAAGTGATACTTAATTTATTGGTGGGGGAACTGAACACAATCCATTGGCAGACCAGGATGCATACACCAAGAGTTTTGGTGTAACGGATAGCGTTCTGGCCTCGCATTCGGGAGGACGGCGGTTCGAATCCCCGTCCGGGCATCCAGATTTGGATTTTCCATGGTTTCCCAAATCACTCCAGGCAAATGCCGGGATGCTTCCTTAAAAAGGCCATGGCCGAATTCCTTCCCATTCCTTGCCCCCATCCTTTCCCGTCTCTAAAGACCTCGCTGTTGAGAGACGTAAAGCAATTAAAAAAAAAAAAAAAAAAAAAGGGATGCGTACGTTACGCATCTTATGTTGAAATCAGAAAGTTTTCCATTTAACAAAATAACTATTTCAGTGTTTCCGCAAAGGCATTAATTTAAAATAGAAAATAACAACTCTAATTAGTGAGACAGTCATTAAAAACAAAAATAAGTCCGTCATTGGAGCTTGGCAACAGAAGTGAAAACTTAAAACTATGAATATCATACGTCATGCTTATAGCTACAGATACGTATATTGTTAACATTAGCATTGTTAACATAACAGTTTTCCCATAAAAAAATCTCCCAACGCGGGTAAAGAAGTTTTCACTTCAAAAAAGATTCTCTGACTGTGGATTCCATCTCGTAACCTTCCATTCTACGGCACAATGCTTTATCACTTAACTCACGGGGACCACCAATGGCTGCGAACTTATATGATCAAAAAATTAGTCAATATATTCAAAAAGTTCGCATAGATACGATATTATAGTTACCATGCATAACCTTCTACGAAGACTGAAGACGTATGGTAGTAAGGTATATATATCTTACAGTCAGTTATGTACAATGTATTTGTGCTCGTTTATAAATATGGGTGTAAACAGGCCACTGCGCGACGCCAGTAGGTATATATACAGTATTAGATACAAGTATAATCTATACTTTCGCTGCTATCCAAGCGCAACACGTCATACTTATACCTACAGTAATACTGCAGTGTGTTGGTGATGGGAACTCGTTAGATTTTACCCACTCAAAAACCGTCCAACGCTCATATCGTACAGGCAAAACTTCATAGCATGTCGATGACGTAAACTCATAAGATTTTACCCATCCAAAAATCGCCCTACGCGCTGAAAGAAGATTACACTTAAAAATAAAAAAACAGTAAAAAATGAATAGGAAGTACATTTAACCTGCATGATGACGAACTCTATCATTTTCTAAAAACGCTTGAATTCAAATTACATTTTTGAGGTACTTCTTGGCACCATATTACAGGGCGTAGTGGGTGAGCGTTGACGTTCTGACCTCGCATTCGGGAGGACGCGGGTTCGAATCTCCGTCCGGGAATCCAGATTTGGGTTTTCCATGGTTTCCCCAAAACACTCCAGGCAAAAGCCGGGATGTTTCCTTAAAAAAGACCATGGCCGAATTCCTTCCCATTCCTTGTCCCCAGTCCCATCCCGCCTCTAATGACCTTAGCCGTCGACGAGGCATTAAAAAAAACCTTTCTCGCCTTTAATGACCTCGACGTTGACGAGGCGTAAAGCCATAAGGAAAGGTCCGTTAGTTAACTGCTTGCGTCCTTATTCACGAGAGAAGTTGTAAATAATCATCCGTTCTCAAGCGTAAAATTAGACAAATATCGCCACGAAAGCTATCAAGTACGTCAATTGAAAAGAATTTTGCATTAAAGATCAATGCTTTTGTGAACATTTTAGCGAGATTAGGGTGAAAATTATAAATTTGTTGGACATTGTTTGGTTAATGTACTGTACATTAAAATGTCTTTATGTTCGTTGTAGATCATCTTTTTTCAGGTTTTGAAATCTACTCTTCGATTAGCTTCTATGACCGTAAAATAAAGGGTTGTATGCAGAATTCTGGCCATTAAGTTCTTCTCGTTTACTGAATAGAATTATTATTGAATTACACTCATAACCTTGATTCTGGAATAAAGTAATGTCGGAAATATTTCGGTTTCACCTCATTGAATAGCACAGTCCTCTTATAATTAGCATGTAGATTTAAACGTAACACCGAAAATAGTGATACATCAAGCAAAATGTGTTCTCTAAATAGTAGGCGTTAAATATAAACTAATTTCTTTATTAAAAAAATAGCCTCTCAGTTGCAAAAGCATTAAATGATATGCTTTTTGATGTTTTTATACAATTTTTAAGGGATATTTTTTCCAAATTTGGTACCCTTAATTTAGATACAAAATTCTGCGTGGAAATGTTCTGGAACGTATTTGGAACTACGCGTTAAAACTCTAGACAAAAAATGGACATTTCCTATTTACTTTTCCTGCGTGTTCTGTAGAGATTGTAGCACAGTTTTATTTCTAGGAGAAGTTTTATTTGACCAGATCGATGCTTTCTGGAGCTGAACTGTTTCATCTTTATCTTCTGAAGCTGGATAAAGTCAGAATTGTCGTCCGCCGTGTACCCACCATAGCCAATTAAACCCCCAGCAAGGACGCACATATTTCGAATAAAATGTGAACAGTGTAAATCATAACACGTGAATATTTGCATGCGCAGCGACTAAAGCACACAGATAAATCTCGGTGCCAAACAAATTCGTTATTTACGACTGTTTCTGCGGCGCCTCTCACCGCTTGATGATATAAACACGAGCTAATGTTGACAATGAAGAAATTAATTTGATGATACCTTCAGAGTTCGCTTGTTAACAGTTAAAATTTGACCCGGTAACGAAGCTAATCGCTAGCCACCGTTAATCAACCACGGCTGCGAATATTAGATTCCCTTGATCGTTACATAAATGCTAAATAATCAAGCTTCTACAGACATTTGATGTGGCATCACCAATCTGTAATTCAAGACATCTTGAAAGGTACGATGGTTTTATTGTCATTGCTGAAAGTATCTGAAGAAAAGGTGTTCTTACCTTAAAGTATCATATGCAATACACTCATGAGACAAAACATTACAATCACCTGGTTAATAACATGTTGATCCACCTTTGGAACGCAATACAACAGTGATTCGGCGTGGCATGGATTCGACAAGTCCCTGGTAGGTTTGCAGATGTATCTGACACCAGATGTCTAGGTTCATGTCACGTAATTCCCGTAAAGTATGGATCGGTGGTTTGCGACGCTGAGTAAGCACCCGTTAGCGTCCAGATGAGTTTTATCGGGTTGATACGAGGCGAATTTGTTGACCAAGACATTAATGTGAGTTTAATGTCATGTTCTTCAACCTACTGTAGCAAGATTCTGGTCCTGTGATATAACAGTTATCCAACTGGATGATACCATCGTCCTATTGGAATACGTGAAGCATGAAGCGATGCAGATCGTCGGAAATTATTTTCACGCAGCTGTTATGGTTCCTTCGAACACTGCCACATCTCCCATACAAATTCAAGTTGCGTATCCGGATACGACCATATACCTGGTGTAACAAGAAACGTGATTCATACGGCCAGCCGACACGTTTCCATTGATCCACGGTCCAATTTCGGTGGTCTTGTGCCCTCTGCAATCGTAATTGACGATGTCGTTGAGACAACATGAGTACTGCGGAGCCCCATGTTCAACAATATGCGCTGAACGTTGTGCTCCAAAATAACTGTGCCTGCACCAATGCACCAGCACTGTACTCTGCCGTCAGATCTGCCAAAGATCGACCCCTATCCTGCTTCACAGACCTCCGTTTTCTGTGATGACGCGTAGATGTCCACCACCTTAATGTCTACTCGCGGTTTCACCGTCCTTCATAGATGCCCACTACACTAGCAAGTGAACAGCCGACCAGCCTCGTCGTTTCCGAGATGCTCGTTCCCAGGAGCCGAGCCATAACAATCTAGCCTTTGTCAAATTCCCATAAGTCAGCGTATGTCCACATATGCACTCGTATCGTTCCTAGAATGACTCCTCATGAGTCCATGCTTCACTTATACATATATATTGACTACTAGACTTGGGCTAATCTCACCAGGGACATTTGGGTATAATTACTAGAGTTTATTATTCTTTAAATACGAACACTGCTATTTTGACACACTTATATATTGTATTGACAACTTTTGTGAATGGAGAAGATAGATTAATAAACAGAGATATTATATCAAATTTTGAAGATTTTTCTATTAGCTCTTTTCTAATCTCACTGTATGCTTCACATCTAAGTAAGTAGTGATACATATCCTCCACTGCATTACATCCGAGACATTTCGGCGGCTCCACTATTTTCATGACATATGTTTTTATCGTTTATTACGGCGCGACCTGTGCGTTTTCTGTTAATCATCGTGATCTTTTTTCTGCTAGTATCTTTTGATTCATACCATGGCTCTTTTTCAATTTTAGTATATAAAGCTCGATGCCATTATTCCTTATGCGTCCTTATCGTTTTACCATTTATTTTCCCATTCGTTCCTCGTCAGTATGGAGGCGAAATCTCTAAGGTCTGTGTAAGGTACTGAAGCATTCACCTTTTCTGTGGCAGCTAATTGCACCTTGGTTACTCTATTGGCTCTTTCGTTGCCGTGTATGTCCACGTGTCTCACGTCTATACCATTTGCTGTCAGTTCAGCTATCGCTCTTGCTACTTGGTCTGACTCGCTTATGATTTCCTTACCACGTGACGTATCAGCAACGCCAGCATTCAATATCGCGGTGGGCAGTGGTCGTAATGTTTTTCCTCATCAGTGTATGTGCTCTGATAACTATCTTCACCTACATCCACAGTCAGGTAATGAAACAGCACATCTATTTTATCCCAAAGACTACTAACCAGAGCTCTCGCACTGTGACGAAAATATGAGGTAGTAGTTTTAACGCCCGTCAACAACGAAGTATATAATCTATAATGGTAGTAGGACTTTATTCTGGAAAGACTTGTAAGGAAAAACGAATAACGATCATTTAAATGATATTTTTCGTTATATCAGTACTTTACTCTGGTTAGTTTATAGGAGTAATTAGCTAGGAATTATTTAAAAAATTCATTTTACTTTAAATGTCGGAAAGTATAATTTTAAAAACGGATAACTGTTATTTATTTTACTGATACATTTAGCGTTTATGAATGTTTCATGTAAACTTTTTCTGAGTTTTTAATAAACGTCATCGTTTCTTATCTCCTGCCAAAAAAAAATTCTTAGGTTATGCTTTAACCTAGCTCTTATAACTGATACAGATAATATAGCGTAAACATCGAATACCCTACTGCTTATATGAATTTCTGCATCGAGTTGTCGTAAATAAACAAAATATAACATATTAATTTAAACGAACGTACGACTGTTACTTTGAAACATATGATTGCCTCATATATATATATATATCCATGCTCTTCGTATGTGTGTGTAGTTAGTTCCAATACAGAAAATTACCTTTCATCTGCCATCGCACTTACACTTTCTTTGAACGCTATAAGAGCAAGAAAAAACAAATTCAATTGCTTATTTGAAATTTGCACTTCCTTTTAACAGCATAAGCGTTAATAAAGTCTGTACAGTTATTCAATTGAAGTTTGCTGATTAGTCAAGCAGCGCTGTTGTGGCAGCTAGTGTAACTAACACTTCGGCCATTATCGAGAGTCGCCGAAGGTTGCCGATCCATGGAGGTGAGCGCGCAGTCTCCAGACAACGCATTTTATTACAGAGGATTATATAGGCTTTTCTTTTCTCTCTCTCTCTTTTATTGGAATAAAAATGTATTAAATAAAGACAGAAATGGAGATAGCTTCGCCACTAACTAGGATTGGGCATTGCGGTTCTGGATAAGAGTGAGCGGTTAATTACAGTACTTTTTTCATGCTAAAGGATATACATATATCTTGCTTAAGTTTAGATTGGATATGGAGACACTATTATTTTATTTTAAAGTTTTGTGCCACGTCGACGTCGAGGCCATTAGAGGCGGTAATGGGTTGGGGTAAAAGATCTGGAAGGAATTCGGCCATGGTCTTTTGAAGGAAGCATTTCGGCATTCGCCTGGAGGGATTTCAGGGACAGCATTTTAGTAAATTTTCATGTTGAGGTCCTTCAAATGCAGTTAATGTAGATTATGTGCGAAGTTAGAACAATACTGATGTGGTCCCAGCGTCTGTGATTGTAGAATCACTGCAGTGCGTACTGGAGCTGGAGATTCTCTGGACGACGGAAGCAGCTGCCGGCGCCTGGAATGCAGCCCGCTGGACTGCTGTTGCGTAACGGTCCAGAACTGGACTCCAGGCTGCACAATACAACTCACTCGTCAACACGAGAAACAAGTTTTATCTCACACGGCGAGTTTTGCACGAAATATTCACAGCATTGATACAGCCAGCATGGGCGTAAAACGTTACAGAAAATTATAAATGAAACAATAAATTGTTAGAATTTCACTTTGTAAAGTAAATACTTTTATGGATAGTAAATGAAATTAATCCATTTAATACATTATATGGAGATAGCCGAGTGAGCTGGGTGTTTTCACACTATATTTCGGTGATCGGAAACTCTGAAGCCATCTTCTGGTAAAGTTTTCACCAGAAGATGGTGACAGAGATTCCGATCGCCGAAATATAGTGAGAAAACACCCTACTCACTCTGCTATGTCCAGAGAAGACTATATTAATTCTCAACGACGACAGAAACTTTGATCTTAGGAAACCAATCCTTCTCGTGCACAAAGGTCGTTAATTGGATGATGCGCTAAAAATTCACAATTAACGGTAACGACACAACCCCCAAAGAAAACCTTACACTGCTACACTAAATTTTCGTGGGTGTTGTCTTTACAGAATCTGCATTTCCTAATTTCCGAAACTGTATCTTGGAATGGCCTTCGTACGTCAAAGAAAGTCTGTGTTTACTTTACAGGTTGATACAATAAGTTTTTAAGGAAAATATTGGTCTCATAATTTACGTTAACAGGCAAGATATTTCAATGAGTCTGTGAATTCTCATGCAGCGGTAATTTTTAATTAACAGCACCCAACTGTAATTCAATTGACATCGAATGGGGGAAAAATAATGGACAGAAAATTAATTACTAGCCGTTAAATTCACGATGCCATTAGGCGAAAGTCCTCTGTTAGGCGTCATTTCAGTAAATGGTTGAGAAAATTGTTGAATAAATGCTGTTATGTGCTCTATTGGTGGGGGAGAAAAAAAAAGCAGGAGAGAAAATTAATTACCGCGCGATAAATTCACTGTGCTATTGCACGGTATTTCACCGGGAAACGTCATCTCTGTGAATGGTTGCATAAATACAACTCCGTGATATTTATGCCAGTTCACTCCCCGTTGTCTCAGTTGGTTGCGGCACCGTGATGGTGTCTGGCACTGACACAGGCTTAGCTGGTTCCAGTCCTGGTGGTGGACTTGACCAACAGGGTAGTAGAGGCGGCGGTGCGCAAATCCTGATGGCCAGATTGTGCGCCAAAGTGCTGAGTTAACTTCCAAACCTCTCCACAGTGCGCATGGAGAGAGGGAATACAGCACTGCTGATAGTGATTCGTCCGTCGGATGGGAACGTTAAGCCTGGCGGCTTAGGATGTCTTTCGGAAGAGTATGCCTCTGCGTTCTTCAACTCTCGTTGCATACAACACAAACAATACACTGAACACACATACTATCACAGTCATACTCTCTTAGGGGCGTCCATTAATTACGTGAGGTGTTTTTCCGGAATTCCTGACCCCCCTCCCCCCCTCTCTCTCAGGTGAGATGTGAGATTTTGACGGAGACCCCCCCGAACGAATCAATCGACCTCGTAGCTTTCGAAAAAAAAAAAAACCTTAAGTCGACTTTCGCGTCATTTGTAAACATTTTTTTTTTAATCCTACAAGAGTTTCAAAACCTCACGTGAGATTTCCGTTGATCTCCCCTCCCCCTTGGTGAGGGTTCGTGATATTTCGACGGACCTCCCCTCCCCTATTTCACCTCACGTAATTAATGGACGCCCCCTTACAATATCACTTACGAACATTTTTTTGTTACATGTTTATTAACCGATCAGCAAATTTAACTTTACAGGATAAAGTTGTCTTTTATAAATCATAGCATTCTTATTGACATGGTTGAGGTCAGCCCATTAGAGCCCCTCAGTAACTACATAAAAGTGATACAGTAAATATTTTGCTACATAGTGAAAATAGTCTCAACAGTATTAAAATAGTAATAAGAACAGTTATTAGTATTAAACATATATATGTAGAACAATATACAGTTGTAATGAAGTTGATTTAAGATTACTACACTTTTGTTCATGAAATACATATAGTTTTTTTTATATTTTTATTTTAAACGCTGAGGATAATCTTGTTTCACAATATATGGTTTACTGGTTTATTTCGTCTTCAAAGTCACTGTTCGATAGATAAATGTCTTGAGGAAGGCGTTTTTTAAGTCTAGTTTGACCTGTTCTTTTTCCTAGTTCATAAAACCGAGCACCAGGTACTGAATTAATTCGTTTTATAAAATTTTTAGTTTGTTGCCTTATGAATTCATTGATGTAAGAAATATTTAATTCACGGTGCAGCTGACTGTTGCGTACGTACCATGGTGCGTTCACGGCTAATCGAAGAACTTTATTTTGGAATATTTGCACTCTTTGTAACTTGCTACGACTAGCACATCCCCATATTGGACATCCGTATGTTATGAGCGGTCGTAATATCATTTTGTAGATTAATAGGCAGCATTCTGTTTTTAATGATGATTTTCTATTTAATACTGCGTATAGTTTGTACAATCTGGCATAGGCTTGGTTTATTTTATTATTAATGTGTGTGTTCCACGTTAACCGCCTGTCAAGATCGACACCGAGGTACTTAATTGATTGGTCAGGTGGGTTCCGTGCAAAGTTATTTCCCATAATGTTTATCTCTGGCGGGTTTAGTGTGCGTCTCAGTGTAAAAATTTTGTCTTGACATTTGCCGGGGTTTAGAGATATTCGCCAGTGATTTGACCATTCGGTTAGTTGTGCAATTGCATCCTGTAGGTAATTGCGTGCGTCGTGGATATCGTTGTGTGAAGTGTATACTACTGTGTCATCAGCATACGTTGCAGTCGAGGTATTTTTTAAAGTTGGAATGTCCGACGTGTATATGTTGAATAGGGAGGGCCCTAAAACAGATCCTTGTGGGACTCCTGCTGTTACTGGTCGTGTTGAGGATATTTTTGTGCCCACTAGTACACTGAAGGTTTGGTTCTGTAGAAAGCTTTCTAAGATTTTGTACAAATATTGAGGCATTCCTGTATTTTTGAGTTTATATAGAAGTCTACTATGCCATACTTTGTCAAATGCCTGGGCAACATCCAGAAAAGCAGCCAGGGTGTGATGTTTAAGTTCAAAGCCCCTTGTGACGTCTTCAACCAGGCGTAGTATTTGGTGTGAGGTTGAGTGCATCGGGCGAAATCCAAATTGATGTGGTGGGATGGTTCCGGTAGCATCAAGGAAGGAAGTTAACCGCGTCCGTATTATCTTTTCCAGTAATTTTGATAAGGTTGGGAGTAAGCTTATAGGTCTATAGCTAGAAGGTAGGGAAGCTGGTTTATTAGGTTTATTGAAAACTATGATATTAGCATGTTTCCACGCTATTGGAAAATATCCAGTACAGAGAATGCTGTTAAAGAGTGCTGTGAGATAACTTATTGCCTTAGGTGGTAACGACTTCAGCGCTATGTTGGGTATATTATCATGACCTGGCGATTTTCTTACGGGCAAATTTTTAATTATTTGTCTCAGTTCTCTTGGGGTAGTGAATTTGACATAATTCTCCGCTCCAATGGTCATATGCCGATTGGAATCTTCGACTGTTTTGTTGAACTCATGATCTACTATAGGATTCGGTTTGAAGACGTTTTCAAAATGATCTGCTAAAATTTCGCACTTCTCTGAATCACTAGATATGTATTTGTCGTTCAATTTTAAGGGCGGTAAGACAGTGGGTTCCCTGAGAATTCGTTTCGTAGTTTTCCATAGCGATCTATCACCAGGATCTAATTCCGATAGATAATTTTGATATGTTTCGTAGCGAAATGAGTCGAGTTCTAGTTTGACCTGTCTAATTAATTGGTTTAGGAGTCTGCGAAGGTGCGGGAGTCGCTGCCTTTGCCACTGTCTGCGGGTTTGGTTTTTGTAGTTGATCAAGTCAATGATTCGTTTCGGTATTCTTTCATGGAGTGACTTAAACATTCTTGTTTGAGGCTTCTTGATTGATAGTTCTACCGCTTGGTGAATTGCAGTTGTTAGATGTTGTACACCTTCATCAATGCTGTCTTTAGTGTCTTGCGTAGAGAATGGTAATAGTATCTGATTGAGATTAAGTTCGAATAAATTCCAATTTACCTGCCCGGGTAGTATCTTTTTTGTTTGTTCTATTGTTTCGGGGCTTGTACCAAATTTTGCTAAAACCGGAAGATGATCTGAATCTAGCTCAGAAATTGCTTCCATATATATTGGTAGTGGTGTGTTTTTTGCCTAGGGCAATATCAAGTATGTCAGGCACAACATTTCTATTATTAGAATAGTAAGTTGGCCCGTGTGGTGCGACTATATGCAGACCAAGGTTACCTGCAGCGTCGAGCAGTTTCCTGCCGTTTGGTGTTGTTGCCCGACATCCCCAAGCTAAATGCTTACTGTTGAGGTCCCCCATTAATATGATAGACTGGTTATGATCAAATATTGGCACAAGTTGTTGTTGCGTAAGCCTCCGATTTGGTTGTTTATAAGCGGCAATGATTGTTATTTCGGAGTTAGTTTTAGTTTATATTCGGATTCCGACAGTTTCGAGATCATTGGCGGGCATATAAATCGAGTAATGACTAATGCGGTTTTTAATTAGTATAGCTACACCGCCAGAGGCTATAGGTGCGTCACGATCTGTTCTGTATATTTTATATCCAGTGATTTTGAAAGTATCATTAGAGGTAAGATGTGTCTCGGTTATACAAGCAATATCAACATTGTGGCGACTCATAAATTCTGCAAGCGTAGATTTTTTATTCCGTACCCCGTTTGCATTCCAGTTTAGGAGTGTTAATTGAGAGACATTGACAGTATTATTTGCCATTTTGGAGGAAACTGGCTACTGATGACATAATAATCTCCTTTATCATGGGGAGAAAAGCAGAGATTAATCCAGAGACTAGTTCATGAATTAATTTGGTCCAGGTAATACCTTGCTCGGTGTTGTGCTCGTTTTGTTGTATGTTTGTGTCGTAAGGTGATGCGTTGCTGTTTCCTTGTAGTATGTAGCTGTAAGAGGGACGAAAGTTATTTTGCTGAATATGCTGTGAATTTGTTTTATCTTTGTTTTGCGTTATTTGGTCTGCTGTGTGTTTAGGATGTCGTAGAGGGGATAGAATTGTTGGTAAAGACGGGAATCCCGGAGAGGCCAGATTTGGCGGTGTGTGCATATCAGTCAGCTGTCTATCTGAGTTAAGCTTGTTTTGGTGTAAAGGTTTCTTGAAACTTTTAAGTTTAATTTCTTCATAATATTTACATCCCTTAAAGTTTGCTGGATGTTCCCCACCGCAGTTAACACATACCGGTTTTGCTGTACGCGGGTGATTGCATGAGGAGTAATGGTGTTTCCCATCACAGCGGACACATCGAGGGTCAAGTTTACAGTAGTTTTTTGTGTGCCCATAGAACTGGCAATTTGTACACTGAGGAATATCTTTTGACTTTCTACGTGGTTCTACTTTAACAACGCAGTGGAACAGTCTATCTAATTCAAAGATACTGGCACAATCGCGATTTTCTTCAAGCTCAACTGCGCAGAGTGGCATAGGGTTCTTATCTTTATTTAGAAGTCTTGTTACTTTTCTTTGGGAACTTAAGTCTGATTAGTTCTTCTTTTATTTCGTTATCTGTTAGTGAGTATGGTAAATTACGCACAATTAATGATAGATGTTTGGAGTCTGGGACACGAAAAGTGTGGTATTTCTGTTTAATGGTATCAAAATGCTTTGTTAGCGTTCTAAAATCCTGAATAGAGGTTGTATTTATTTTAATCACTTTTCCTTTTAGTTCGGTTGAAAAGTCATTACTTAGCAAATTTTTTAGATCTCGAGTAAGTCTTTGATGATTGTTTACGTCGTGTAGAAAAATTGGTGGTGTTTTAACTACTTCTGTGATTTCGGTTGTCTCTTCTACAGGTTCTTCGCAATGCAAGATTTGGAATCTGTTTTGCGTCGGTATATCAATAACGTATCTCATTTCTGGTGGTCCATTATCAGGAGATAAGGCCCTTGGGGGTTGTTGCAAGTTATTTTCACTATTTGTGCGCGGGCGCTTTTGACCGGTTCTTTTTTGATCGTTAATAACATCCATGGGCGACATGACACTGCTTGTATTATTTGGGCACTGGGGAGGCTGAGGCATATTGGCGCTTGCGTTAAACTGTACATACATTTGGTTCAGCAATGCGTTGGGCGTCGTGGGATGTTGTGTTGTCCCCATCGGTTGTGAGGATTGGAGTTGATGCTGTTGATATTGAAGCATCTGCTGCTGTTGCTGCTGCTGGTGGTGGTATAAATGTTGTTGCTGGTGGAGATGGAGCTGCTGGGCTGATTGTTGCTGCTGCTGTTGAATATCATGCTGCAGGTAGGCTGTGACCTGCTGGTGATGGGCTGTTTGACATGGCTGCTGCTCTGGAACTGCTGATGTAGATAGGTGAGCTGCGTTGTCTTCGGAAATCATCTCGTTGGTGATATCGGATGAATTTACGGCACTTATATCAGAGTTCTCGCTGATCATTGAGTTGCGAATGGCCGAAGCCAAGTCCGTGTTAATAAACATCACAAGCAACCGGTCGCTCAGAACGTTCGGTTGTAGTTTTCCACCGATGGGCCACTAAACAGTTTGTGGGGTCACATCGGTAGAAGGTTTGGTAGCTTGCGTTAAACGATATAATATATTTACACTTATTGTTCAAAGTAATTCGCGAACACGTTGCGTCAGTAGAACTTTCCGATAGCGATACGAGCACTGTAGTGGAGGAAGTACACGACCGTTCTCGTCCGCTGCTCACACGGAAGTGACTTACGAACATTGTCACACCGGGGAAGGCAACAAAACACCACCCCATTTTAACTTCGAATTCGTTCCGGTGGAGGGGTAAACATCCCCGATGGAAAACACCTACGCTCGGATCTGAGTGAGGCGTTCATAGATCAAAATATGCCACCATTTGTATGCTGCAGATTTTGCGTTACATTATCCCATATATACTACATACAGTTTGTGCATGAAGATTTTTTTATTTTTTGCGAATAGACCTGTACAGATCACGCAAAACGTAGTCATTTTCCGTCTGAGTTTCTTTTTCCATTCCAGTATTCTCGCATTTATTTACTAAAGGCCAGAATTCTCTCTTCTGTCCATGTTGTGGCGGTCTTCTTGGCTCTGGTTTCTGGCATGACTACCCTGTTGTGTATTTTTTGTCTGAAGATTTTGCTGTCTAGGATTTCTGAACTCTATTTTAGCTTTTCCGGGTCTTGTCTTATTTGATTGAACCAACTGTTAGGCATTTTTAATGGTTGCATGAGTGACCGTAGAATTTTAGTCTGTGTTTTCTGATGTCGTTGGCTATGTTTGAGTGGCTACTGTTTTGTTTGGCTTAAGTCTGCGGCCTTCTTCTGTTTTGGTTGGTCCAATAATTTTCCTAATTATTCTTCGTTCTTCTTTTTAGATGTTCCCGATAACCCTCTTAGAGTTTAGTGTGAGTGTTTCTGTGGCGTATAGAGCGTTGGGTTTAATAACTGTATTGCAGTGTCTAATTTTTGATTGAATTCCTATGTTCTTTTTGTTGTACATGTTACAGGTCTGTCCGAAAGCCTTTTTCATTTTGTTGAGTCTGTTTTGTTGTGCCTTCTTTTCGCGTCCTTGGCATTTACACATTTTTACCAGCAAGTAAGGTGAATTTCTTAAACTGACCTTGCACTCATACTAAAAATTACCTAACTGTTATTAAAAACACAATTTTCACTTTATTCCACAATCGTTCTGTGTCTAGTTGGATATAATAAATAAATGTGGCAATGGATGCATAACATAACTATAGGCAATTTAAACATTTTCGTCCACATTTTTCGATTATATTTACCATCATATTTAGGTAGTATCTTGGCCTTAATGTCTATTTCCGAGCGTAGTGGGTGAACGCTAACACTCTGTCCTCGCATTCGGGAGGAGGCGGGTTCGTATCCCCGTCCGGGCATACAGATTTAGTTTGTCCATCTGTTTCCCAAAATCACTCCTGGTGAATGCCGGGACGGTTCATTCAAAAGGCCATGGCCAAATTCCTTCTCGTTTCTTGCCCCCCTGTACTTTCCCGCTTCTAATGACCTCACGTTGACGAGGCGTAAACCCATAAGCAAAAAATAAATCATATCCGTTAATGGTGCTAAGAAATGTAATAAGCTTTCATAGTTTCTAACTTGAGTACATTGACCTTTCTAACATATAGTAGGCCCCTATTATTTTTTTTCTTTTTCTTTTTTTCTTATGACTTTACTCCTAGTCGACGTCGAGGTGATTAGAGGTGGGAAGGGATTGGGGACAAGGAACGGGAAGGAATTCGACCATGTCCTTTTGAATGACCCATCCCAGCATTCGCCTGGAGTGAGCATTATTGTTTTGGTTGAGTTACAGGCATTCCATAACAAGTGTATTCATATCATCTTCATATGCGCCATAGTATCAACTATCTGGTGATTTTGTCAATCCTGATAGTAGTCCATTTACTATTGTTATTTCTTTTCTATTTAATTTTCCGTTGAATAATAATTGCTTTGGGATATTACATGAATTGAGCGATACTAGGCACCTTTTTTGTCTTATTGTAGGTATCGCCCCGGCGTTTGCGTGGAATGATTTCGGGAAACCTTATTTTCCGTCGTGGTCAATATAGGCAGGAAAGTACTGGAAATAACGAACGGGAAGGAATTCGGCCATGGCCTTTTGAAGAAAGCATTCGTCTGGAGTGATTTGGGGAAACCATGGAAAACCCAAATCTGGATGCCCGGACGGAGATTCGAACCCGCGTCCTCCTGATTGCGAGGCCAGAGCATCAACCGCTCACCCACCACGCTCGGTTTGAAGATCTCAGTCAACAAGACTTTCTAATTTTATTTAAAACGCCTCAATGCAGCACTATAACCTCAGTTGCTTCACAGTACTTTGCTCTCCTAGCGAGGTTTTCCGCTTTCTCGTTTGCAAGCACATGACCTGTGGTGCACTGAAACTCTATTTCTTTCTATAACTGTTGAGCTTTAATTAATTCTTTATGGATATCGTATTTAAAAGAAAGTGGTACACATAGCGTGTGCATTAAGTTGGGCAATATACAAAAGAGATTTCTGGCCGAAGGGATTGTGTAGCACTGGACATGTGTGTGGCTACCTGCCTGGTTACGCCATATTCTTAACAGCTCTGCAAACGGACAGCACTGAAATAATAAATATCCTTTCTGAACATGAGGGTGTTGCAGAGCGGCTGAAAGGCTACGGTTCCTTGTCCAAACTGGTCGGCTCGACAGCCTCTCAAGGTCGGTGCCGTTAAGATTAAAACAAATACTGAAGCCCGCAAAAACTTTCTGCCCCGTCACCACTTGGCTGCGCTTCACCAACGCGGGTCGCAGGGGAACATCTGCCGGCGACTCCACAGGTCTGTCCAGCGCTAGGCCAAGCGGAAACATCTGATGCCACATGGTACTTGTAATAATATCACATACCTCCAATATCTTTGTATTATTACTAATTTTTACGCCCGTCAACGACGGGTATCATCTATGATCGCAATAGTAATATATTTTGGAAAAGCTTGTAAAGAAAAACGAATAATGATCATTTTTATGATATTTTTCGTAATATCAGTATCTTACTCTCCGGAATATTTGTCTGGGATTTTTTTAAAAAAATAAGTGCATTTTACTTTAAATGACTGAAAATACAATTTCAAAAACGGAAAACTGTTATTTAATTGACTGATACGTTAAGCGATTAAGTACGTTTCGTGTAAACTTTCTGAGTTATTAATAAACTTCATTGTTTCTTATCATCTGCCAAAAAAAGTTATGTTATGTTTTAACCTAGTTCTTATGGCCGATACATGGAATGCATTAAAGACCGAATAAATGAAAGCTGGTAAAGAAACATTTGGCTTTAGGGAACAAGCTGCCCGAAAACCTTGGATCACAGAAGAAATTTTGGAGCTGATGGATCAGAGGAGAAGGAAGAAAAATGCTCAAAATGAAGCAGGAAGAGAGCAGTACAGGCAATTTAGAAATCAAATAAATGGTTACGAGAAAAGTGTGAAGAAGTAGAAAACGAAATGGTCGTAGGTAAAGTAGAAGTTGCATATAGAAAGATCAAACAGAATTTTGGAGAAATGAAAAAAGAGGTATGAACATTAAAGCTGCCTATGGGAAACCACTTTTAAGCTCAGAAGAGAGAGCTAACCGATGGAAGGAATACATTGAGAAACTGTATGTCGTGGACGACTTGAACTGTAGTGTAATGAAAATGGAAGGCGATGTCGACATTGATGACTTAGGAGATCCTGTTTTGAGGACAGAATTTAATAAATCTCTGAATGACTTGAAAGCAAATAAGGCAGTTGGAACTGATGAGATCCCTGCAGAACTTCTTAAATCCCTAGGAGAGGAAGTAATCGAAATAATATTCAAGCTGATATCAAAAAGTTATGAAACAGGAGAAATTCCAACTGATTTTAATAAAAATATCATCTTCACACTTCCAAAGAACGCACAAGCCGACAAATGTGAGAATTATCGCAACATTAGTCTAACATCACATGCTTCGAAATTGCTGACCAGAATAATATACAGAAGGATGGAAAGGGTAGTAGAAGAGATAGTAGGTGAAGATCAGTTTGGTTTTAGGAAAAATCACTGTACAAGGGAAGCAATTCTGTCTTTAAGATTAATCCTTGAAGGGCGGATCAAGAAAAACAAAGTCACTTTTATGGCATTTATTGATTTAGAAAAAGCTTTTGATAATGTTAGGTGGGACAAGATGTTCAAAATTTTAAAGAAGTCAGGTCTAAAGTATCTTGATAGAAGAATACTGTATAAACTATATAAGAATCAAGTGGCTATAATACAAGTAGAGAATCACGAGAGACATGCATCAGTTAAAAAAGGTGTGAGACATTATTGTAGTCTATCCCCGTTAATATTCAATTTGTATGCAGAAGAAGCAATAAGGAAAGTCAAAGAAAAATTTTCATGTATCATAAGTGTTCAGGGAGAAAAAAATCAGTATTCTACGATTTGCTGATGACATTGTCTTGATAGAAGAAAGGGCTGTGGATATTGAGAAGTTACTGAATGGCATGAACAAAATACTGAAGGAAGATTTTGGACTTAATATAAATCAAAGCAAGACAAAAGTGTTGAAATGCAGCAGAAATGATACCAATACTAGTAGATTAAATATAAAAATAGGATCGGATGCAATAGGAGAAGTAAGTGAGTTCTGCTACTCAGGATGCAAAATTACAACCGTTGCCGAAGCAGGAATGATGGTAAAAGCAGAATAGCACTAGCAAAAAGAGCCTTCATGAAAAAGAGTCACCTTTTAATTTCATATATTGACCTAGGAATTAGAAAGAAGTTTTTAAAACTCTTTGTGTGGACCACAGCACTTTATGGTAGCGATACTAGGACTTTAGGAATACTCGAAATAAAGAAAAGTGAAGCATTTGAAATGTGGTGCTACAGAAGAATGCTGAAAATTAAGTGGACAGACAAAGTAAAAAATTAACGATTTTTGAAATGATGGGTAAGAAAATAATTTTGTAGAAGAAGCTTACAGATAGAAGAGACAGGCTGGCAGGTCATATTTTGAGACATGCTGGATTCGTTAATTAGTTAGGGGAAGGAACAGTCGAAGGTAAGAACTGTAGAGGAAGACAGAGATTAGAATATATGAAGCAGATAATTGAGGACGTGGGTTGTAAGAGGTATGTAGAAATAAAGAGGTTAGCACAGGATAGGAATGGATGGAAGATTGCATCAAACCAGTCGAAAGACCGCTCGTGTTGGGTGAACGGTTAACGCTTTGGTCTCGCATTCGGGAGGACGCGGGTTCGAATCGCCGTCCGGGCATCTAGATTTGGGTTTTCCATGGTTTCCCCTAATCATTCCAGGCGAATTCCGGGATGATTCCTTCAAAAAGGTCATGTCCGAATTGCTTCCCGTTTCTTGTTCCCAGTCCCATCCTGCATTTAATGATATTAGCCGTCGACGAGGCGTAAAAAATAAGTAAAAAAGAAATAGGTAATGCTTTGTCCTCTCATTCGGGACGACGTGGGTATGAATGTCAGTTTGGCCATCCAGATTCCTCAAGGCGAATATCGGGATGATTCCTTAATAGGCTATGGCCAGATTCCGTTCCGTTCCTTGCTCCCAATCCATTACGGCCTTTAATGAACTCAGACTGAGAACAGCAGAGATCAACCCACACAGGCGCTACGTTCCCTACTATTGAGAAAGTACACTTATCAGCCAGATCATTATGACCACCTACCTACTATCGATATAAATACGTCCAGGCGAGGTATGACTGCTAATCAGACACACGCACGCTGCATGAAGTATCAGTGAGCGTGGATCCGTGTTTAGAATGGGGAAGACGCGCGATTCATCTGAGTCTGACCGAGGGCAGATTGTGGTGGCCCAGAGACTCGGCACAAACATTTCGGAAACTGCACGACTTGTCGGGTGTTCGAGGAGTGCTGTAGTGAGCGTCTTCAACAAATCGGGAAACCATGGTGAAACCACATTCAAACGTCGAGGGTTTGGACGGCCATCCGTCAGTACAGATGTCGGATGTCGCAGGATGGGCAGGCTGGTAAAACAGTACAGGTGGCGTACTGTGGCGGAACTAATATCAGACGTTAATGCTAGGAAGATTACAAGTGTGTCTGAACGTACAGTGCACCGAACACTCCAAACAATGGACCTCCTCAGCTGACGACCCATGCATGTGCCAATGTTAACACCACGCCATCGGTAACTACGACTGAAATGGGTACGTGACAATCGTCACTGGACGTTGGCGCAGTAACAGTAGCAGCTTTAGTTCATTCCAGAAACAAACAAATATTGAATGGAGAGTAACGTTATTATTAACTTTTTTCCATTTAGCCTTCATCCAAATAATAAATCAAACCAAATGATTCTTTTGCTCTACGTACTTCAGACTGATTTGTTGATAAGGTACTTTGTTCTGTAAATCTTGTGGAACAGTGCAGAATTAATGAGTCAAATTTTGTAAGTTTGAGAAAATGACTTTGTTGCATAACATTTTGAAGTGACGTGATGCTTCACCAGCTTAACTTTTTTTTATCATATTCAATGTAAAGTTAAAATCCTTTATATTATTTATAATTTTATTTAAAATTATTTCCATCTATTAGCAATAGTATTAAAAAAAGTTTTAATTGATTTTAGAAACACAAATCGTTTAAACGATATTTCTAGCTTTCTGGAACGAGTAATGCATGCGACTAGAATTTTCTTTGATTGTGATTAAAATATGGCTTTGCGAGCGACTAGGTGGGTTGCTCGGAATGTGATTAACAGGTTGCCACGTAAATTTTTACATTAGCTGTGTCTTGACATTGTGTAGAGTCCACTGTAGTAATTTGGAAGTGTTTAATCATAAAGTGATCGTCAAGGTTTCTCATTTAAAACTACTTTATCGTACTAAAACTGAGAGGGTTAATAACTATACCGGAGCCGACCGAAGCAGCGTAGAAGCTGGCTCGCTTGTTGGTCTCGAGCTGATGCAGTAGTCGGTTCAAGTCCGGCATGCGTGGTTTTAATTCAGTGTTCGTTCCATCCTGTGGTGCGAGTAAAAGACCTTTGAGAAATAATAGATGACCTTGCCTATAATGTTCATGTTCATTAAGCACGAACGTATTTTATTTTGAGTTATATTGTTGCTACTATTATTTTTATTATTATTATTATTATTGAATTCTCTCAATAAATGGAAGACGTTAAGGAAATGACCCAATCAAGTTTTATTTGAGTTCTTGTTGTTCCAGTAGGCTTTCATCCTTTCCGAGAAAGCTTGTTTGCGTTCTTACTACCACTTTGGTCTGTATTGTTTTTGTTTTGGTTGCTCAGTTATAACTTCTCACTTGTCAACTTTGTGTCTGAAGGTGTCTCTTTCTAAGATGTCTGTTGCTCCTATGTTTGCACTTTTAAGATACTTCCGAATTTCATTCAGCCAAGTTGTTGGATTTTTAAGTGAAGTTACATAATCTATTATCTTTTTTGTCAAACGATTTTCTGGTAAATTCATTCGCCTTTCTTGATGTCAGTTTCGATGTTTGAAAACTTTTCTGTTGTTTTGTTTGATTTTAGTCTGTAACCATCTTTAGTGAGTCTTGCTCCTAGAATTTGTCTAGTGATTTTTCTCTCTTTTTTTTATTTTTTCAAGGTCATGTTTTCTGTAGTTTCACTTGCATAGAGGATTGTTGAGTTTATGACTGTGTTGTAGTGCCGAATTTTAGTCTGTTTTGACATGGATTTTTTTGTTGTAGAGATTTTGCACTAACTCTAGTGCTAATTTTACTTTTTGGAGGCGATTTTGCTGCGAGATTTTATCAAGACCGGAATTCTCCGAGGTATTTAAAGTATGTGACCCTGTTGATTTTACCGTATTTTGTTCTCAAACTTGCTATTTCTGTCTTTGAACATATGAATTCAGTTTTCTCGTATGAGTTTTGTAACCCTACTTCTTCTGCACCTTCTTTGAGTGTCTCAAGCTGTTTGATTGCAGTCTCTTCATCTTCTGCTAGTATCGCCAAATCATCCGCAAAAGCTAGGTATGGTATCTAGAACTTGCTTTTGGGAAAGCCAAGTGGGATTGGCGCATATTTAAGCATAGGCTGCATAGCCTAGATGCCCGTACCACAAAGGGGGGGGGGGCCCGCACCACAACCCTGGGATCCCCACGTGGGCGAGTACTAGAGCTAAAAAAAAAAAAGATATTGGCCTCCAACAGTTATTATTATTATTTTTACTATTCTAGGGAGCGTCAACGTCGGCGTTATTAGCCCCTTGAGTTATATTACAACACGCCATTCAGAAAACAGAGTCATACAATCATGACCGAAAGATTCGTTTCACGTAGTCTGACGCCGGTTAAAATGTATAATGTCTGCAGTCTGTGCATTGTAATACCAATGTTCTGCTGCTTCTGGCTTTCCAGTTAATGATTTCACAATCTCGCTGACCAACAGACATTAAGCATTGAACAGGAAATGCCAAGTCTTAACTTCGTTCGAAGCATAGATCCACCGAGAACAACAGAGCTCTACCAATTACAATGCGGGGGATTGGCTACCTGGAACCTCATTCGTGAGCACAAAGCCTGAGACTCCATTAATATCTGCCACTGTGCGCCACCCGAGTCGACCGCTCACCCCTTTCAACAGGCAAGTGAGCTGCAGCCAACTGGAACGTGTCGACCTTCTGCAGGTTAGAGTAATTAGAAATGAATCCGTATAGCAGGACGGCTACAAGAGACCGAGCGTGATGGGTGAGCGCCGAGCGGTTAACGCTCGGACTTAAATTCGCGAGGACGCCGGTACGAATCCCCTTCCGGGCATCCAGATTTTGGTTTTTCATGATTTCTCCAAATCACTCCATGCGGATGCCGGGATGCTTTCTTCAAAAGGCCATGCCCGAATTACTTTCCGTTCCTTGCCCCAGTCCAGTCTCGCCTCTAATGACCTCGACGTCGACGACGCGTAAAGTCATTAGAAAAAGGACATTCTAATTTATCATTACTTGTACACACACATAAATACATAGTAAACGTTTGTGACAACTCTGAATAATAACTTCAGAATCCCCGTCCGGGCATCCAGATTTGGGTTTTCCATGGTTTCCCAAATCACTCCAGGCAAATTCCGGGATGCTTCCTTCAAAAGGCCATGCCCGAATTACTTTCCGTTCCTTGGCCAGTCCAATCTCGCCTCTAATGACAGTTTGGCTGGATGGACTGCTACTTAAACTTAAAAAACATATACCCTGCAGGAAACTAACATCACTCCTGAGGAATATGCTGACCAACAGATATTTTAAGGTCACCGTCGGACATAAGACAAGTAAGTCATTTACAATAAAAAATGGATTACCTCAAGGGTCAGTACTAGCTCCATTGCTCTTCAACTTGTACACCAGTGACATGCCAGAAACAACCGGCAATAAATTCTGCTACGCTGACGACTTAGCTATCGCCGTCCAAACTGCCACATTAGAGGAAGGTGAGAGCATTCTCTCTAACGACTTAGAAACCTTGAACACATACTATAGAAAGTGGAGACTTTGTCCGAACCCAATGAAAACAGAAGTATGCGCATTCCACTTGAGCAATAGAATAGCACATCAGCAGCTCAAAGTGAACTTCTGCCACCAGAGGGTGAAACATAATAAATATCTTGGCATCACCTTAGACCGCTCCTTAACATTCAAAAAACTCCTCGAAAACACAAGTCAGAAACTGAAAACACGAAACAACATCATGAAGAAGCTAGCTGGTACTTCATGGGGAGCTGATGCGAACACAATACGAACAACCGCTCTCACCATGGTTTACCCTGTTGCTGAGTACTGTGCTCCAGTGTGGCAACGTAGTACTCATACTAGAAAAATCTACGTCCACCTGAATGAGTGTATGAGAGTAATAACTGGCACCCTAAAATCCACCCCAGTCCCCTGGTTGCACCTGATCAGCAAAATACCACCTCCAGAGATAAGACGCCAAGAAGCAACGGCACGTGAGTGGATAAAACTACACCATCCTGATCATCCACAGGATCTCCCAATCCACGAGGTTCTAAATAACTTACCACCCACTCGTCTTAAATCAAGAAATCCGGTATGGCAAGATGTATTTGACTTTGATGTCATAGAAAAATGGCGACAAAGCTGGAACTCCACATCTGTAAAACATTCAGATATTAAAGATCCCACAACTGGACTTCCAGGATTCCATCTAAATAGAGACCAGTGGGTCAAACTAAATCGCCTAAGAACAGGCCATGCGAAATGCAACGCCATGCTGTATAAGTGGGGTCTTCAGGATTCTCCTGCATGTGACTGCGGTGCTCCTTCCCAGTGTGTGGAGCATATTATCAGGGAATGCCCTCTACGGAAGTATGATGGACCATTTGAAGATGTTTTTGGAGCTACAAGTTCCTTCTTAGAATGGCTGGAAGAATTAGACATCAGCTTGTGAACGCTACCAACGTTCTTGTCATTGTATATATTTATTATTGTATTAGTTGCTTGCCATACGACAAATAAAAATAAATAAATAACCTCGACGTCGACGACGCGTAAAGTCATAAGTAAAAGGACATTCTAATTTATCATTACTTGTACACACACATAAATACATAGTAAACGTTTGTGATAACTCTGAATAATAACTTCAGAATCCCCGTCCGGGCATCCAGATTTGGGTTTTCCATGGTTTCCCAAATCACTCCAGGCAAATGACGGAATGCTTCCTTCAAAAGGCCATGGCCGAATTCCTTCCCATTCCTTGCCCCCCATCCTTTCCCGTCTCTAAAGACCTCGCTGTTAGAGAGACGTTAAGCAGATAAAAAAAAAAATAACTTCAGTTTAGGACAAAAAATATCACCACACTTGATATTGCAGGTAAAACAGGGACAACCGGTCATCGTGATTGCGATTTTAGGTCGGTTACTCGCAATCACAAACAAAAATACACATATCACACACAGAACATTATTATACGTTTCGCAGCATGTGGCAACTTTCCTCCAGTATTGCAATTTCCCCGGATTTGACTAATCCGGTTCTACCACGGGTACAGCACATGATTGCACACTGGACGCCTGAGCACAGAAGCCGGTGTCTCGTGATCCTCCACGAACGACAGGGGCAAAAAAGTAGCTTCACAGATGAAAACAAAGTTGCTGTAAGGGATATTACGTACGAGGGGAGGCCACCTATTGTGAAATTCAGATTCGGTTCATACTGTGTGTTACGAAAGTTCATTGTAAGAGATGTAATGTAACATAACCGTTGAAACTGATTGCCCGAAATTACCTGTATACATATTTGAATAAATAAACTTGCCAGCAGCGAGATTCGATCCGGCCACTACGGGCATATGAGGCAGAGAGCTTGTTCGCTGCATCACGTGTCCCCTGAAATCTACCTAACATAGGATGTATCTGAACGCAACGGAATATTTCGATTTTCACAACACGGCGGAGAAGCGAATGTTGCTGCTTTGCCACATTACACCTCTGGCCATGAGCTTTTATCACACACAGTATGAATTGAATCTGTATTTTACAATTGCAGCCCTCCCATTCTTAGACAAAGGAAAAAATAACTTATTTGATTAATTTGATAGTTTTCCAACGTCTGATTAAATGCGTTCTCTGAATTGACCTGCAACTTGGGTCAGCGGCCAAGTACGAACAGTTTGTTTTCGTTCACTGCAATCAGTTTTCCGAGTACGCCAACCAGTGAGGACCAGCTTCGCTGCGAGTGAGGATAAAAGGGAGAAGTTTCTCAAAAGATCTGCACAGCCCTCCACGTCTGCTGCAAGTGGCAGTGGTGGAAGCAAACCAAAACCAAAACAAAAAAAATAGACTTTACGACGATAGTTATCTGTAATATGGTTTATACGGTCAAGAATAATAAACCTCACTGTGTAATTTGCTCCAATTAGAAAACGATTTGCCTAATTGGGTCTCAAAAATGCAACCACGATTCGACAGTTTATTAAAAAAATAAACAGGCACAGCCTTCTCACTAAAAGTTTTGTATTTTTATTGTATTGTAAGACCTACGACACATGTTTCTTACTTTTACCTGGCATACGACCGCGACCCCAGAGCTAGAGTTGGCGTCTCGCAGGTTGAATAACACAGCATCACACTCATACACAGTTACAATAACATTACGAATACTGTCACACTGAAGGACAACGATATGCCACACTAGGTTGTTTTTTTTTTTTTTTTTTTTTTTGCTCTTCGATGACGTTGAGGCTATTAGGAAGGAATTCGGTCATTTCCTTTTAAAAGGAATCATCCCGGCATTCACCTGGTGTGATTTAGGAAAACCATGAAAAACCCAAATCTGGATGCCCGGACGGGGATTGTGGGTGAACGGTTAACGTTCTGGCCTCGCATTCGGGAAGACGGGGGTTCGAATCCCCGTCCGGGCATCCAGATTTGGGTTTTCCATGGTTTCCCCAAATCACTCCAGGCGAATGCCGGGGTACTTCGTTCAAAAATTCCATGGCCGAATTCCTTCCCGTTCCTTGTCCCCAGTCCCATCCCGCCTCTAATGACCTTAGCCGTCGACGAGGCGTAAAGCCGTAAAAAAAAAAAAAAAAAAAAAAAATCGAACCCACGTTCTCCCGAATACGAGACCAGAACGTTAACCGTTCACCCACCACACTTGGTCCCAGTTTCATCTCAACGGGACGTTCTCATGGAGGGTAAACACCCCATGGTAACCACCTTTACCCCGATAGGTGCGTACGGCACCCCAACAAGAGGAATGTCGCTACAAAAGAGCTTGGAAGGAACAGAAGAAGCTACTTGTTGGGGTGGATAAATGTGCAAGGTTAACAGGTTTCGCTCTGTGTTTCACTTAACATCAGCACGTCTTCATCTCCACGCAAATAAGAGCGCTCAATCTCAACCTCCTTTTGCAGTTGTCATTTCCTACTGTTAGCATTAATGACAGTCTCGTCAGTAATAGCAGAGCAATTCACCACATAATACAAACCAGACGGGACAACTTGAAAGTCGTAAGCCTTGACAAACGATTTTGAATAATACGGTCCGTTTTTTAATATAAATTACCTGCCCAAACTGACGGTGCACGAAATTCGGTGACCATCAGGACTAACCCTGCAGCGCACTTGTGACAGATTGCCTTCTGAAGAGCGATGCTATCACCTGTAATGTGCCGTGTCGAATCCGCAATGGCCCGCGGTCCCACACTGTCCCAGTGAAGAAAGAGCTCTTTTTACCAGCGTCCAGCCTCACAGGAAGTCCTCAATATACACAAGCATCTTACATACCTTAAAACTACGCTGGGAACGAACATTATCCAAAGTCGTTATTAAAATGCACAATATTAATTTTTCCTGCAATATTCATGAAATAAAAGTTCCTACAAAACATAAAGATGATTTTACTCTTTTTATACGGTTGAAATTACTTTATCCATCTAGATCTACAGAATTTTATCCGTCATTTTCTTCTTTTCTTTGAATTTGGTACTTAAGGGCCACAAAAAGCAATCCTGTGGATTTATCTGGATGCTTCTTTTCTTGATTTCCGACACTTCTACATCCTCTCACTTTGCTGTTTCTTCCTTTCTTGGGTCCAGATGGTATTACCTTTCCTCTTCTCCTTCTTCTGTAAATCCTTGAAATTCTATATCAATCTTCTGAAAGTATTATACCGGTATCTTCTGTTATAGTGGTTTCTATCATATGTTTCTTAACCTCCTGGAAACACTGCCTGTCATTCTTACTCTAGTAGACGTGGTACAAAATTCTTTCTGTAAGATTCCTGGGTGTTATTTTACTCATATAAATAAATAAACATGTTATAGAATCCCTTATTTATCGAACCCAGATACCGCTTATCAATGCTTTTGTCTTTCCGCCTTGCAGACACCTAGGTCACTAAGTGGCGGGAAAAGACTGTGGACTATGCTCGACACAGCCCCCTAAATTTGCCTTGGACCAGAAACGCCCTCTAAGATGTATTCAAAGTCTATTGGTAGTTGGTACCACACCTGGTAGAAAGCCACAGTTCTAAGCTTCCAGCTGCCTTCGCCAGAGATACTACAGGGTGAGTGAGAAAGCACTTTACAACTTTGGAATGATGTAGAAATTTGTTGAGATACAGAATCGGTAGATGTGTCATTTTTTATTAAACAACCTTAAGTTTGATGCACTACGTGCATCAGTACGTCACTCCACCACCAGGAGCGCCAGCGTAGTGCACAGTTAAAATGGCTACTTTCACTGGTGCGGTGCGTGCTCGCTGTGTCTTTTGGTTTGTATATGTTTGAAAACTTTTCAACTCCACACATCGATGAAGATGACCGAGATGGGATGGTTTACTACCATCAAGACGGTGCACCACCTCATTTCCTCACGGAAGTTCGAAGTTTCCTCGATAATCGCTTCGCAGGTCGGTGGATTGCCGTGAAGAGTTAATCACATGGCCACCTCACTCCAAAGACTTGACACCTCTGGATTTCTTTCTCTGAGGTTTCATTAAATATCGTGTGTATGTTCCTCCCCTACCAAACAATTCGGCCGACCTGAAAAATTGAACCTAAGCTGCCGTTGCACAAATTAGACCCGATTTGCTGCAATGATTGTGGGAAGAAACTGATTACCGGTGGGATGTTTGCCCCATGACAAATGGTAGTCACAACGAACAAAAATGACACTTCCTACTTTTGTGTGAAACATGAGGTTGTTTGCTACAAAATGACATATATACTGATTCTGTAAGTTATCTCAACAAATTTTTGTATCATTCATATCCTTTCTGACTCACCCTGTGTTTATATTGACATAGCAACGAGCGCCCAGCATCGCAGAGTAGTAGGGTGCTATCTCCGTTGATGTTGATGATATTCCTGAAAATTTCTGCTGCCTGTTTCGTCGAGGCCACCATTGGTCTTCTCTCCACAGCAGCCTGGAGTCTCCAAATTTTATATCGTTTCCGATGTTAGTTGTATGCCGAATTATAGCAGATGTGTCGCTGTTGTTATGTTTATAGTGACGGATATGTTACTTAGACCTCTCCGCCACAGTGCGACCTGTCTCGCCGATGTAAACACCGCGACAGATACAGGGAAGCCGACCCCAGCATCGTAGAGATAGCGTTGCAGGGGTCGCCGGTTCGATTCCGGCCTGAGGCATGGTTGGTTTTAAGTATGTGTCCGTCTTGTGTTGTCCTTAAAGATGTAAAAAAAAAAAAAAATGAATATAATACGAATTGTACACATTGGAAAATCATGTATGGCTAACTAAGCAAAAAAAAGAAAGAATGGTACGAGTGTAGAAAGAATGAATGTAAGCATCAGTGCGGTGTCTTATTTCTCTAATCTTATCACTCCTGTTATTGCGGCCCGAATAAGTTGGTGGACGAAGTATTTCATCGCATTCGTAAATGAAAGTGGCTGTACGCATGTTTACCAATAAGTTCAAACGAAAACTACGTCATCTATCTACCAGAGTATCCCAGCCCAGTCAAAAAATCAATTCTTTGATAGTTTTATAAGGACTGTCGCAAGCAGCCACGAATCGAGCGGCTCTTCTCTGTACTTCCTCTATACTGTCAATCAGTCCCCTACGAAACGCTCTGACTTCGCGTTAGGTAGGAATCCCCATCCGAGCATCCAGATTTGGGATTTCCATGGTTTCCCCAAATCAATCCAGGCGACTTCCGGGATGCTTCCTTCAAAAGGCCATGGCCGAAATTCTTCCCCCGTTCCTTGCCCCCAGTTCCATCCCACCTCTAATAGCCTCGACGTCGACGAGGCGTAAAGCCATAAGTAAAACAACAACAAACAAACAAAAAACAACAACAAACAAAAGGCGCACCAGAGTTTTGTACGCTATCTCCCTTGTTTGTGCATTCCAATTTTTCAAAATACTGCCTAAGAGTTCCTTATAATCATCGCTACGTACCGACCGAATTATTGTGCAAGTTCCGTTTGATGTCGCTTGACGTTGATAGTAGCTTAACTGTTTGTGTCAGGGAACGGATAATGAAACAAATTGTAGTGTAGTAGTCACAGGAATAACACCACGTCCAGAGATAACCACAAACGCCGACAGTTCGTGCCCGAAACGACCTTTAACAACCACGCTGTTAACCTTTTGTGGTGACTGAGCTTTGGCGTTAGATTTGTTGGATGCGACGTGGCGCTGACGGCGTATAAAGCGTTTCATACCGCGCTAACAATAAGCGGAGTGGGAAACAAACGCTAAAGGTTTCATTACGCCTGAAGGTTTGAATGACACGAGTGCTAACGTTTCCTGTCGGCAGCTGTTTGTGCATCAGGTACTCTTCATAAACTGAAATCAACTCTGAAACAATTTTCCCTGTTACCCCTTTTCACGTGAGCGAAATTAATTATTGAAGTAGTTATATAGGGAAGGGGAAGAGGTTTTCGAATTAGGCCACGTAGCTTTCCATTCATATTATTTGTCACACTTAGAATGAGGTACAGAACACACCACAGTATGTGAATATTTATTTCCGTCATTTAACCATCTCCGTAAGTAGTTTACGATAATCTGATCAGTGAAAACAGTACAAAATGTCCTTTGGAATCAATAGGGAAGAAACCTACGTGTCACGTTGGAGAGGGGTGGGGAGTGGGAGTAGTGGCAAAAGCTACGTTGGGTGACGTGAGGGAAGGGGGGAGGGGGGTTCACAGGATGACAAAATGAAGCTACGTGGTTTATGTACGCTCTCTTATTTTGACTTCACGTAATTTTCAACATCGTTCAACGCAATAACATTTCAAATTCTTCAATTTTCCATGTTTCTGGTATTTCCTTAAATTTCTTTGTTCCATACAAATAGTTTCAGAAACTTCCGCCTGTATCATAGGAGATTAAATACAGCGAATCATATTTGAAAACAAAAGACTTCTGCTTTTCAAGAAGGCTCTTTTCGCCATTATTAATCTGCTTTAGGCATCTTCTTGTCAAAAGCATTGTAGAATATTTGAAGCAGATAGTTAATACTATAAGTTGTAATGAACCTCCTAACTTTGCTTATTCTTAATGAATATTTGAATTTGTTGTTTGAAAAATTCTTTTTTACGTTTCGAAGGCGAAATGATGACATGTCATAGCAATTCACTTAAATCACAAGAGATTAGTAGCATATCTTAAGAGACTATGCTGTAAGTCCGTCAAAAATGACGGGTCAAAGGAATTTTCTGGTAATTCATTTTTTTTCGATTGCCTAAATAAATAGTTGTTGTTATGTAATGCTAATAACGTTATTTTGTAATCTGCACATATTTCGCTTGTAGTTTACACAGCAATACAGATGGAACTCCTACTGAATTAATAATGTCAGAATTAGCGAACCAATGAAATTAAAAATAAATTACGAATCCCAAAACTTTATGCTATAGCGCGTGATGTTGGTTTTTATCTTAGTTCAGGTCTCATTCAGCACGATAAACAATAACTTCATTAACTCGGAGCTTATGAAAGTAGCTTAAATTATTTATAAAACTAAATTCATTGTGACTTATTCTGTAATAAATTGTATCAGTTGTCATTCAGGTCCATTCTCCATTTCGACATAACCACAACTTCAATTAATATTGCTGTTCAAAATTCATAGATGCTATTAAACGTGTATGAATATATCCACCGTATTGCAGTCTAAATTTGACCCACTGGAAATATTTAGATGTGTCTGATACAGTAGCATCAGTAATAAAAGCAACTAATAATTAATATATTAATTTAAACGCAGTACATACTTTTATTTCAGTGTTTCGGCAAGTCATTTATTCGAGTACATTATTATAACAGTGACTTCGAATATTAATATCTTACAAGCCAGTCAAAAATGATATGTTGAACTCGTTTCTTCGCTAATTACAATTTACATCAAATAACGCTCGCCATCTTGAAAATGAAGTAATGGGAATATTTCTTAACTTACTGTATGGTTGTACAGAGAGTTTAGGAAAAATTTATATCGAACGAATTTTAATTAAGAAAAAGCAACTAAATACATACTTTTCTTTTAGTGTGCTGGCAGCTCATTTGGTAGTAGATGCTTAGCTAAACAGAACTGTTATTAAATAACGCGCATAACCTCCAACATCTCCGGTCGTTGTTGGTTGGTCAGTGGAGGCGGGAAGCGTGATGTCAGAGTGGGACAGACATGGCAACATCATGACCAAGATTGCCATTATATAGGTATACATGAACCATGTCGTACAAGGCCCCTATTCAATGGCAAATGTCGATGTAACACCGTCAAATTTACAGTTTAATGGCGGGAGCGTAGTTATTAGAACGCAGTGACGAATAACGTGTTATTCAAAAATCTCTTGAAAGTTTATTTGCGCAGAAAAGCTGAAATGCCAATATCACATTATGCCACAGGAATTCCTTCCTATTATCACACAATGTCTTATAAACCATACTTTAATTCTCTTTTATTATTCCCTCGGATGTATACTTAACATTTACACACTACTTGCCAAAATACAATTTCATTGAGAGTTTCATCAAAACTTGTTCTTTCATCTAATTCACTAGCTGGTGCCTACGATTTCGTTCGTGTTTGTAAATAATTTTGATTGATAGCTACCGACATGCAACGACCATAGTGCAAGATGGGAGACTCGAGGCTAACACCACACACAAACACCAGTGGTCTGCGCAGGGTATTTATGGCTGCAAAGTGAAATATACGGACAAGTACGTCTTGTGTCGAAATAAGAAAGTGCCCAAGGTCGACACATTTCAAACACCATATCTCCACACCCAATAGTTTGTAGTGTACCATTGACACATCTTATCACACTACACCTTGCACCATTTATTGGTGAGAGCTGTAAATGTCCGCTAAAAAACTTGCATTCGTAATAAGAGCTGGGCGCCAGGAATTACTTCCACATTAAATTAATAAATGTTTTACCCACAATAATTATTTTAATAATAACAATGCAAGTAGCTAATTATATCCATTAAGCATTGGAAATGGGAGATTTCAAATAATGAAAATGGCAATCTACCATTAATTACATTATATTTTATTATGTGCAAAGAAAAATTACTTTACGCACAAAATTGTTACAATAGTGACATTGGAACCAATGCAAAAAAAAAAAAAAAAAAAAAAAAAAGAAATTAAATACAAGTTGGATACGCAGCAGAGGGATAGCAGACCATTTACAATGATAATTTACCTCAGTTCAGAGAGTGAGAACCTCTTTATCTCGATGAAGGCCGTTACTGGGCTTTGTAACACAGTTTTGGGGTCTCGACAGTTTCAAACAAAGATTTGCGGTAGCAGGTACTTGAAAATATTACCGTGGATGTATTCCTTGGCGACGAAGGAGGCTTGAAGGAGACCACCACAAGAGATCTTCACAACAATCACGAATTACCGGATGGTAGTTACCACAAGGCACGTTACTTAGTAACTCACGTGTGTGTGAGGTCGCACTGATACACTGATGCACTCTCGGCAACACACAAAGCAGAGCGGCACAAATTTGCATACGCCGCACACTAGTAGTCAGCCCGTCGCTATGGAAGGCTGTCTTAGTCGCCGCGGGTGTCGAACCTACGTCGACCCGCTCAGAAGCTCCCTCCTTCACACAAGCACCCTCCTTCACACAAGCACCCGACGCGACGGTGTCTCGGAGCAAAGTCCTCGCCTCCCGCGTTGTATGGAAAGCAGAAAAATCATATTAGTCCGCGTGAAACCACACAGGGGCTGTGATTGGCTCACACTCACACACACACACCCTCTTCGGCACTACTTTTGTCCATCTTTTCACGGAACATGTTCCTCTCTCTCACCTAATGGAAAATTTCAGGCGCGACACCTGTCTCTTTAAATCCCATTCGGTAAACACATTCCGAGCCGCGCTACCTGAGGTACCGTTACGGCCCAGTGCTGTCCGACACGAAGCATCTTGGTAGGAACATTCGCTTGCAAAAATGAAGCATGCGAAATGCTTCAAGTTACCAACATGCAACAACCATAGCGCTCGATGGGTGACTCGGTGCCACTACCACACACAAACACCTGTGATCTGCTCTATGTAATTGTGACAGCAAAGAGAAATTTGGGGATACACATGTTTTTGGTAGAAATATGAACATGTCCCACAACGACCACTTTCAACCACCAACTGTCCCTCACCCCCACAGTAACCGGCATTCGGCCAACGTTGTGCACGATGGGAAACGCCGTGCTACTAGCATACACGAGCATCAGTGGCCTGCGCTAGGTACTGGTGGCTGCAGAGTGAAATATAGGCACACAAGCTGGTATATACTGTATATACAGGGCGAGTCAAAAGACCTTGGACTCCTTCATAAGTTGGAAGAGTGAAGGGAAAACTGAAAAGTGCTCAAAGTGATCAAATAACACTCGCTTGAGCTCAGGAATTTAGTGGTGTAATTTGTATTTGTCTATCCATTTTAGATCACCTGGAAAAAAGAGACATTAGTCAGTATCAAGGTAACTTTGATAATTAATGACTTCTAAACGGTACAAGATAGACAAAAACAAATCACACCACTAAATTCCTGAGCTCAAGCGAGTGTTATTTGATGTGTCATAAACCCCCCTTCCCATTTTTTTAAAAAATGATTTGAATCCAAAATGGCGGATTTCAAGATGGCGGCCATTAATGAAATTTACTCCAAAAGTTGCGGCCCCACATCAAACCTCTGTTCCCAACATCACTTTTTAGTTTTCCCTTCACTCTTCCAACTTATGAAGGTGTCCAAGGACTTTTGACTCGCCCTGTATATATATATACATATATATATGTATATAGGATTGTCCGTTCATGCTTTCATCAAAACCATTTCTCTTTCGTCTCTTCTCTTCATCTGTTTTTTTCCCAAAGCTGCTCCGTACTGTCTTTATGGGCGTCTTTGACCTTTATATGAGTTATGATAAGAATATACATACTCTGTGACCTCTCTACGTTTCAAATATTTTACAATACAAACCATAATTTTCGGTAGGTAAGGACTATTTACCTTACAACCTGAAAGTACAAATAAAAGCGCCGACACTGCGCCGATACGTGTCTTCCGCAGTTCTATCACTATGTGGATATTTTTAGCGTCTTTCTATTCCATCACTTTTGCCTCGTCAGTGCGCAGTGACGAGAATTGCACGCACAGGTTACTGGCATCGGTGTGGAGGCGGTCTTTGCGGTGCTCCAGTTGAGCCGCTTGGCACCGGTTGCTGACCTCTGGACCGGAAATGACGCGGCCGCCCCGCGGCGTCCGTCGCAGGCTGGAGTCCAACGCCGCTGACCGCCAGACACCATCCACCGCCTCAGACCTCTGCCGCAATATTCACTCTGTGCTATGGCACCCTAGGTTTCTCCGAAACAATCAGTAATACAGTGATAGGTATTTGGTTTATTGAAAAAAAAAAAAAAAAGTCGAGAAATCTATTTTCACTTACCTTTGTTTTTCTGAAAGCTTCACTTCACACTAACGTAAAAACACAAAAACATCGGTCGATCCAAAGATACTAAGTGCAAATATAAACAAATGCTCCAGCGATTCTAACATTCAATGAACTTATAACTCATTCAAAACTAAACTTCGTCTCTGCCGTTCGCTTTATATAGTCACTACAGAAATTTCCAGGATAATACAGAGAAAGCGACTCGATGTTTCTCGAAAGGCGACAATGAAACAAAAAATCAAAATTACATTAAAACAATTAGAATTAATACAAAATCACTAACAATAATCATGAAACACACGGAAATGAAAATTAAAGATATTTACAAGTATTTACACACATTTACATAAACCAGTCCAAGCCTTCCCAAATTTTCCTCCAAATATCATAGTTCACATCAGCACTTGCCATGTTTCGTACGTAATATTGTCCTTGAACGCACTGCATCTGCATAGCATTGGCTTTACGCTTCGTCGACGTCGAGGTCATTAGAGGCGGCTCATTTCTTTTAATAAAACAATTTTCATTTACACCAATTCATAAAAAATTACAAGAAAAAATACAGAACCATAATTAATCCACTCACAGCTTGGTATACATAATTCTTAAAATATAATTTCATTAAAGGGCAGTTTACGAGGGCTGTCATAACAGGATTAGTCATAAACGGACTTTACAACTTTCCAAAGATATATAAATTCATTGAGATAGCTTACAGAATCAGTAGACGGGGTATTTTTAGCAAACAACATCAAGTTTCACATAGTAAAAGTGTCAAGTGTTATTTTAGTTTGATGTACCATTTGTCATGCGGCAACATCCCAACAGTAATCAATTTCTTCCCATACTCGTTGGAGCAAATCGGGCTTAACTTGCGCAACGGAAGTGTAGATTCAATTTTTCAGGTCGACCAAATTGCTTGATAGGGGAGGAACATACTCACGATCAGAGAAAGAAATCCAGTGGTGTCAATTCTGAGGAGCGAGGTGGCCATGTGATTGGCCCTTCACGGCAAATCCATTGATCTTGGAAGCGATTATCGAGGAAACCTCGAACTTCCGTATGGAAATGAGATGGTACATTGTTTTGCTTGTTGTTAACCATACAATCTCGGTAACATTCATCGATCTGTGGAATTAAGAAGTTTTCAAACGTATACAAACCAAAACACACAGCGAGCACGCACCGCACCAGTGAAAGTAGCCATTTCAACTGTGCACTACGCTGGCGCTCCTGGTGGCGGAATTGTGTACTGATACACTATGTACATCAAACTTAAGGTTGTTTGCTATAAAATGTCACATCTACCAATTCTGTTAGTAATCTTAGCAAATTTCTATTTCATTCCAAAGTTTTAAAGTCCTTTCTGACTGAGCCTGTACAGTCTATTTCAATCAAACATTTGTTTGGTCCCTGAAAGTAGCCATTGCTAATATCACATCTGAATAAGAAGGCTCAATGATTGGAGCTACATACAAGAAAATATTTTATTCAACAATCATTTCTTTGTTTCGTCAGATGTACTGATATTCACTTTCTGATCTCGAAGGAATAAATTACTTTCATCATTAAACAGGATTCTAACTGTACATGAGAGTCTAAAGGTCATGTATTAAAATCTATTTAAACTACTTCCTGCTGTTTTAGATTTTTTTTCCTTTAAAAAGGTTTGGGCGATGTTTCTAACACAAGAAACTGCCGTAAACATTGCGAAAGTGATTTTTTTTCAAATTAATGTGCACAAAATACAGAATATTTGTTTGCACATACCGAGCGTGGTGGGTGAGCGGTAACGCTCTGGCCTCGCATTCGGGAGGACTCTGGTTCGAATACCCGTCCCGCCATCCAGATTTAGGTTTTCAATGGATCCCCCAAATCGCTCCAGGAGAATGCCGGCATGCTTCCATGGGAAGGCAATTGGCAAATTTCTTCCCGTTCTTTGTCTCTCGTGTCCTTTCCCGCCTCTCGACGTCGATAAGGCGAAAACCATAAGAGAGAGAGAGAAAAAAAAAAAAATCCTGTTTTGTAAATCAGCCAGTACTCAAATCATCTTTAGTCAGACTAATACAAAATGTGGGGACCTGCTTGATGAAGACTTGAAATGTAAATTCCTTTGCTTAACCAGTCATAATAGACTCAACGGGGCGTGACATATTGCGCAGGTGGTACAAAAAAGGTTTATTCATTGGACAGAGTGATGAGAGTATGTACGAAAGAAGTGAGGTAATTGAATTACAAAACTTTGGTCACAACATTGCTAAAAAAGGGTAGTCTAGTATGGGACCCACAGTTTCGTTATGAAATACAGGAGTCGGAGAGGGTGCAAAGAAGGGCTGCTAGATTTGTGTTTGGAAATTACTGCAGTACACAATCAGTAACTGATACCATAAAGGAGCTGCGATGGGATTCACTGGGCGATAGGAGGAGGGTGAAGAGATACATGGGAGTGTACAAGGAGTCTATTGGCGATGAGGCGTAGAAAGAGGTCGGTGAAAGAATTAGGAACAGTGCATGAAGGGAAAAGATGACCTTGATCACAAGCTGGCACTCGTTTTCAAGCGTAAAGGTGTGGGAAAATACTAGTATTCTTTCTTAGATAAGAGAGTCAAGGATCGGAATAAATTACCGAGGAAAATGTTGAATAATTTACCGAAAACTACGAAAGAATTTAAAATTAAAATTCGTAGAGGGTGAAAGTTGGCGGGTACAAGAAAGGGTGTGTTGGGAAACTGCCACCAGAGCGTGCGCTCTTCCCGTTTTAGTTATCAATCAGAAGATTGGTTTGTAGAACTTCTCCATGAATGTTGCTTCCTTGCCTTTCTTTTCAACTATACATAGCTGCTGCATTAAATTAAATCTAACTCTGACACAAGCAGGCGATTGGTGCCTGTGGCTCAACATAATTTAGTTTACCCTTGAGAAATGAGTTGTTCATTATTTATCAACTTAAACGTTGCTTTGCAGCAGTTTCAAATGTTATATTCTCTCCACCTTCATTTCCAATTCACTGTAGGAAGCGCTTCCAGTACGTATCGCGTTACTCATATATGCCACAACTCCCTCGCCGTTCTGGGACTTGTATGACAGCTTCTGGAATGGCTGTCAGAAAGTCTTTATTTCACATTGCGTGGCCGGTCAGATGGTCTGTTATTACGCGGAAGGTGACGTCACCAGATCTGTGATTCACCCGTACTGTGGAAAGAGTCGTCTTTCGACATTTTCTCCTTCCAGCTGATCTGAACCATTCTACGACTGTACCTGTTTCCCATAGCTTTAATCCCTCTTTCCTACACTGCACCATCTTTGTGTCATGTCCATACAAGTCAACGCTCCAAACATGTAAGGCGCTGTTCTTAATATGATGTTTCCAATGAAAATCGCCGTCACCTCTGCTTTGACCGAATGTTAATACAAGCTGGAAGTCAAAATTTCTATCCTTCATCCGCATTATGTCCCCAAAGCATTGAAGTTAATGACTCCTCAAAAGAGGTAGTTATGAAATAGATTAGTGAAATATTGCGGCATTTATCTGGGAGGAAGGATCATATCAAATATCGAGTTGGGGACTGAGTTAACCAAAACCTATGACAGTCGGCGCAAACTCTATGGGTCATTAATTTTTCTCGCAGTTAAATTCAGTAAATGTATTTTTAAATTGGTAACTCTTCAATCCGGTATATATTGATTAGAGTCAATTCCCAATGATTTGAAGAACTCGCACAGCGAGCAAAGACTTCGTCACTTATTAGTTGCCTTATTCTTGCATTGTCGACTGTAGCATGGGGAGAAAACAGCGGCGAGTAGCTACGACCCACTCACCGCCGCGCAGCGACGGAAAGATGTTACCCGAGCAGCAGCAGCCGTTGGAGTTCCAAGTATCAGAGATGCTCCGTCAAATCGAGGAGTTGAGAAGAAAAACCCAGCACCCAAACTGGCTTGGTAACGAAGTGAAGAAGAGTCTTCGCGGTGCTCAAGATCAAGATGACGAGATGTCGCAAGACTCTCCAGAAACGTCTCAGCCTCCGTTGTCAGCAGTTCCTGACTCTCCAGTTGGGGGCAAGAACATCTCGCCCCCTCCCGAAGAGATGGCCATCGACTCTGACGTCGATGAAATACAGGAAGAGGAAGAAGAATGACCTATCCTTCCAATAACAGCCTCCTACGAAGGCAGTTACACAATTCTGGCTGGCGAACTCATGCTGGAAGTCAACGAATACATCCTGTGCTCCCCTGTGAAGAAGGGATTGTGGCTGCTACCCCAGCATCCTTCACAGTTACGACGCCTAACGGCCTATTTGGATGGGCGTAGCATCCGCCACACCCCACAGATCCCTCGACGACCAACCAAGATGGTCGTTCGGGGCCTACCTGCAGATGTTCCAGAGGAGGTGGTAGCTGCCGAGCTCTCCAGCGGCGGCATCGTCACCTCTGCAGTTCATCAAATGCGCCGCCCAGGCACCGATGAGCGCCTCCCGCTGTATACGTTCCAGCCTATGGATCGCGTGCCGCGGGAGCAACGTACAAGAACTATGCTCGGACGGAAGGTCCGTCTTGAACTCAAGAAGAGACCTCCTCTAGCCCTGGCGCAGTGTTTCCGCTGCCAGGGCTATGGGCACATGGCCCGCGACTGCACCGCTGAGGAGCGCTGTGTCAGGTGTGCCGGACCTCACAGAGTCACCGAATGCAGCGTCCCACGAGATGGGGCGACCACCTGTACTAACTGTTCCGGCCCCCACCCAGCATGCTACAGCGGCTGCCACATTAAGAAGAACCTGCGCGCCAACACGAAGGCGTCTCGCACCAACGAGCTGGTGCCTTCATTTACCACAGATCCGCCAAGCCAACATCCAGCTATCACCGGATCTAAGCGACACGCGGCGGTAAAGAAGCAGTCCACTACCCACCATCTGCGTCACCAGGCGGACTGCAACCACCATGACATCATCCAGCTGCTACAACAGCAATCCTTGCTAATGACGCAAGTCTTAGCAAATACAGTCAACCCGGGAACGACACACCGGAAGATGCCAAACACAGTCAGGACAACCAAACATTGATCTGGAAGGAGATACGACCAACGTTGTAAGAACTTCCCCTTACTCTGGGCGAGATGTTTCCCCAGAAGATTTAGTGTCTGGACCCCAGGATTTGAAGAATTTTGTCGATTTTCAGATTCAATATATATCAATCAATGTTATACAGGTAGTTTATAAAAATATAAAAAAAATGTTTAGGAACCTCAGCAAATGTTCTTTTCTTCAAGAAAAGGTTTGGCTATGCAACTCATCAATCAATTCATCTTGCATAATGTATTCTCAACTTTGGTATACCTACCATCTGTAACCAGTTTATTCTGTACATGTAAAGGAGTGCTAATAAATTTAAATTAAAAACAATAGATTACTTTATTCGGTATCCATAGTATTTTGGTTTTGTTTTGCTATGAATAGGTCATCTAGAGTGTATCCCTTTTTACTTGGTCAAAAGGCTGTTAGAGAATAAAAAATAAAAATTGAGTAGTTAATATTACAGTGGTGAGTTTGTTGGTTTACTAATATTTAACGAAGTGCACTATACATAATTACTGACGAAATCGTTTTTAATCATGTTCGGTTACTCTCATTAAACTTTTTTAATTTCATATGAGACGTGTCATTAACTCTTGGTAAACGTCTGGGTTGATTGTTTATTTTTCGAATATCTATCAACAAGCATCGTTTTGGTTTCACTATCACTCGAAGTTTATCCAGTCTCACACATTTGGCTTCCATAATAACTAATTTCTATGTAAACAGCATTTATGTATAGCATCTTTTTTGTTTTAGAATATTGTCAGGTGAGAGCAAATAAGTGACTTCTACTGTCCACTGCAACAAAAGAATTTGGCAATAGCATTTGTGACTTGCAATATATTGTTGATAAAGAATAACGTTATTCTGCTATATAATTACATCCGTATAGCAAAAATAAATCTGTGATAACGATAACAATCTGCGAATCACTAAAAGTAGGTTCCATCTATCATAATGTTTAATCGTTTATGCACGGAAAAGAATATACGGGATATGGAAGGAGGGGCCATGGGCTATTTTGAGGAACCATCTCAGAATTCACTTTTAGGATCTTGGAAAACATTGAGAAACCAGATCAGTTTCGGTTTAACGAGGCCTACACCTGTCTGATTCTAAGTGACCTACCAAGTGTGGTGGGTGAACGGTTAACGTTCTGTCCTCGCATTCGGGAGAACGCGGGTTCGATTCCTCGTCCGGCGATCAAAATCTGGGTGTTTCATGGTTTTCCCAAATCACTCCAGGCGAATGCCAGAATAGTTCCTTCAAAAAGGCCTTGACCGAATTCCTTCCCGTTTCTTGACCCAGTCCTTTACCGCTTCTAATTACCTCGATATCGACAAAGCGTAAAGTCACAAGCAAAAAAAAAAAAAAAGTTTCCTCGTTCGATAAATCCTTCTTGTTCCATTCTCTAATCGCTCGTGGAAAAAAAAGAGTACAGGAAGGAATCGGTTATGGTCGTGATTTCTCTTATCTTGTTTTCTTGGTCATTCTTAGATATGAATGTTGCTGGTAGTAATATGTGTTGCCGTCATCCTGAAATAGGTCAGTCGTGAATTTTTCAATTATCTTCTGCCCAGAGCAACGTCTTCGGCGCTCCAGATATTTCAACCTTATTCCTTCAAAATCACATTTACGCTTTTCCTCCATATACATATACCTGTCAAGAATATGGCGGCTCGTCTTTGAACCACCTTCAATGGCTCTCTTAACTCTTTTTGTTAGGGGCACAACACAAAAGAACAATATCGTAAGGGGGCATCCACAAATTACGTAAGGTGTTTTTCCGGATTTCTGGACCCCCCCCCTCCCCCCTGGTGAGATTTCGTGAGATCTGGCCGAACCCCCCCCCCCCCCCCCCACTCTGGTGAGATCTGGTCCGTGAGAACCCCCCCTAGAAATCGCCCTGGAAACTTTTGTATACCTTGACGAAATACCATCCTAAAATCGACTTTGGCGCAAATTGTAGACCTTTTTTTTTTTTTGGCTCTACTGTCCCCAAATTTTTCGCAAAATCTCACGTGAGATTTCCGTAGACCCCCCCCCCCCCTAATCCCCTGGTGTGATCTGGTGAGATTTCGCCGGACCCCCCCCCCCCCTATTTCACCTCACGTAATTAATGGATGTCCCCTAAGTGAGGTTGCACCGGAGCTTAGTAAACATCTTCCCCTCCATTACGTGGCATTGTTATGGTATTTAATTTGTCTCCTTTAATTTTTAGCTAAGTACGAAAGTGCAGTTAATGTGCTTAAAGGTAAGCATGTTTGAGTGCCCACAGTAGAAGAAATTTTGCCAACCGATACATCAAGGTAATGGTGGCTTCCCACGTCCCGTGGTTTCGTAGGGCGCGCGTGCAGCCGAATTGTGCTGATCAGCATACGCCATAGGCTAGCCCTCGCCACCTCGCAGCCGCCTCCTCACCACGTTGCTTAGTGTCGTTTCAGTTACCCGGGCGTTTGATGTTTACCGATGGCGGTGGATATTGGAGCGCTATCCATGCCAGCAGAGGCGACTTCCTCCCCACGGACCGCTGCTGATAGATGGGTCGATGCAACCAGCAAATGGACGGGCCGTGGGAATCAACCTTAAGAAAGATTGCGCAGTTGATATTCACTAGATTGTGCTGCTACAGCTTTAGTTTTATTTCGTTGATGATCATTCGTCCGAAGGAAAATGAAGTTTAGCTTGGTGCTCCTTTGGAGTATTTCGGAAAAGTAGCGCTGAATGAAGCAGGACATGGTTTCATTATGTTCCCACGTTTTTAACAAGTCCATAGACACATCACTCTATGGACTTGTGAAAAACATGGCGTGGTGTTTACTCTCTCGTGTTTTGAAAACGATAGTGCCAGTAAATAATAGCGAGTATGTGAAATTTGGTCGGTGCAGTGTAGTGCTTTATACCTTCAGAAGTTTCTACAAAACCTACACAGAGAAGATAACCCTGATCATGAGAAAAAAGTAACATATGTCGCTGATGATGCTCTGTACATAGAGCGAAACGCGTATGACACAAAAATAAAACAAAATTCAATTGCATTGGCGTGTTATTAACCTTTATATAAAAAAATGATTAACTCGCAATTTGAGGAAATGGCTCACAATATCCAGTCATTATCTAATTATTTACAACTTACTGTTTACATTAGTGTTCTCCAGATTCGTAACCACACATCTCCGCTTTTTCTCAAGAGCATGTTTCCGCTAAAGCCATTTGCCTTTTTTTTTCTTTTTTTTTTAAATTGCATTCGGCCCTGTTAGCCATACAGCCAGCTCAATGTGTTTGTTTCTCTTACAAAGTACATATTTCTTATAAGTGTAATTATTTTCTCTCTTGTGTAAGTACGACACAAGACGAACGAACACAACACTCAATTAAAACCACCCATGCCCTAGGCCGGACTCGAACCGGCGACCCCTGCAACGAGAAGCAAGCACGCTGCCCCTAAGCTGCCGGGGTCGGCCCATTTGTCTTGGCTGCTGCATATTTGATGTAAACATTGCGTCCAACACTACTCACTATTGTTTATGGTGGCCATCTTATTTTCTAAATCTTAAGGAGATGGTTCGCTGACAGTACCAGTTTTGAGATTACGTGTGAGAGTGATGTTTTGCTATTTTGTTTCCAATTTTATGAATAATGCGAGAGTGCATGTAACCATTAGGTTTATTTGTTTGTTGTTTTTATTATATCTTCCTTTCTGTATGGTTAATGTACACACTTTGACAATAAATTTGGCCGCCGCTGAAAAATTCTATCACTATTATCTTGCACAATCTGACATCAATGTCATCCTAAGAAACAGTAACGCAATACTGGCTTGCCAGTATAGTATTACTGTTTTCTGGGGTGACATTGATGTCAGATTGTGCAAGATAAGAGTGATAGAATTTTTCAGTGGCGGCCAAATTTATTGTCAAAGTGTGTACGTTTAACCATACAGAAAGGAAGATATAATAAAAACAACAAACAAATAAACCTAATGGTTACATGCACTCTCGCATTATTCATAAAATTGGAAACAAAATAGCAAAACATCACTCTCACACGTAATCTCAAAACTGGTACTGTCAGCGAACCATCTCCTTAAGATTTAGAAAATAAGATGGCCACCATAAACAATAGTGAGTAGTGTTGGACGCAATGTTTACATCAATATGCAGCAGCCAAGACAAATGGGCCGACCCCGGCAGCTTAGGGGCAGCGTGCTTGCTTCTCGTTGCAGGGGTCGCCGGTTCGAGTCCGGCCTAGGGCATGGGTGGTTTTAATTGAGTGTTGTGTTCGTTCGTCTTGTGTCGTACTTACACAAGAGAGAAAATAATTACACTTATAAGAAATATGTACTTTGTAAGAGAAACAAACACATTGAGCTGGCTGTATGGCTAACAGGGCCGAATGCAATTTAAAAAAAAAGAAAAAAAAAGGCAAATGGCTTTAGCGGAAACATGCTCTTGAGAAAAAGCGGAGATGTGTGGTTACGAATCTGGAGAACACTAATGTAAACAGTAAGTTGTAAATAATTAGATAATGACTGGATATTGTGAGCCATTTCCTCAAATTGCGAGTTAATCATTTTTTTATATAAAGGTTAATAACACGCCAATGCAATTGAATTTTGTTTTATTTTTGTGTCATACGCGTTTCGCTCTATGTACAGAGCATCATCAGCGACATATGTTACTTTTTTCTCATGATCAGGGTTATCTTCTCTGTGTAGGTTTTGTAGAAACTTCTGAAGGTATAAAGCACTACACTGCACCGACCAAATTTCACATACTCGCTATTATTTACTGGCACTATCGTTTTCAAAACACGAGAGAGTAAACACCACGCCATGTTTTTCACAAGTCCATAGAGTGATGTGTCTATGGACTTGTTAAAAACGTGGGAACATAATGAAACCATGTCCTGCTTCATTCAGCGCTACTTTTCCGAAATACTCCAAAGGAGCACCAAGCTAAACTTCATTTTCCTTCGGACGAATGATCATCAACGAAATAAAACTAAAGCTGTAGCAGCACAATCTAGTGAATATCAACTGCGCAATCTTTCTTAAGGTTGATTCCCACGGCCCGTCCATTTGCTGGTTGCATCGACCCATCTATCAGCAGCGGTCCGTGGGGAGGAAGTCGCCTCTGCTGGCATGGATAGCGCTCCAATATCCACCGCCATCGGTAAACATCAAACGCCCGGGTAACTGAAACGACACTAAGCAACGTGGTGAGGAGGCGGCTGCGAGGTGGCGAGGGCTAGCCTATGGCGTATGCTGATCAGCACAATTCGGCTGCACGCGCGCCCTACGAAACCACGGGACGTGGGAAGCCACCATTACCTTGATGTATCGGTTGGCAAAATTTCTTCTACTGTGGGCACTCAAACATGCTTACCTTTAAGCACATTAACTGCACTTCGTACTTAGCTAAAAATTAAAGGAGACAAATTAAATACCATAACAATGCCACGTAATGGAGGGGAAGATGTTTACTAAGCTCCGGTGCAACCTCACTTAGGGGACATCCATTAATTACGTGAGGTGAAATAGGGGGGGGGGGTCCGGCGAAATCTCACCAGATCACACCAGGGGATTAGGGGGGGGGGGGTCTACGGAAATCTCACGTGAGATTTTGCGAAAAATTTGGGGACAGTAGAGCCAAAAAAAAAAAAAGGTCTACAATTTGCGCCAAAGTCGATTTTAGGATGGTATTTCGTCAAGGTATACAAAAGTTTCCAGGGCGATTTCTAGGGGGGGTTCTCACGGACCAGATCTCACCAGAGTGGGGGGGGGGGGGGGGTTCGGCCAGATCTCACGAAATCTCACCAGGGGGGAGGGGGGGGTCCAGAAATCCGGAAAAACACCTTACGTAATTTGTGGATGCCCCCTTACGATATTGTTCTTTTGTGTTGTGCCCCTAACAAAAAGAGTTAAGAGAGCCATTGAAGGTGGTTCAAAGACGAGCCGCCATATTCTTGACAGGTATATGTATATGGAGGAAAAGCGTAAATGTGATTTTGAAGGAATAAGGTTGAAATATCTGGAGCGCCGAAGACGTTGCTCTGGGCAGAAGATAATTGAAAAATTCACGACTGACCTATTTCAGGATGACGGCAACACATATTACTACCAGCAACATTCATATCTAAGAATGACCAAGAAAACAAGATAAGAGAAATCACGACCATAACCGATTCCTTCCTGTACTCTTTTTTTTCCACGAGCGATTAGAGAATGGAACAAGAAGGATTTATCGAACGAGGAAACTTTTTTTTTTTTTTGCTTGTGACTTTACGCTTTGTCGATATCGAGGTAATTAGAAGCGGTAAAGGACTGGGTCAAGAAACGGGAAGGAATTCGGTCAAGGCCTTTTTGAAGGAACTATTCTGGCATTCGCCTGGAGTGATTTGGGAAAACCATGAAACACCCAGATTTTGATCGCCGGACGAGGAATCGAACCCGCGTTCTCCCGAATGCGAGGACAGAACGTTAACCGTTCACCCACCACACTTGGTAGGGATCATAGAATCAGACAGGTGTAGGCCTCGTTAAACCGAAACTGATCTGGTTTCTCAATGTTTTCCAAGATCCTAAAAGTGAATTCTGAGATGGTTCCTCAAATAGCCCATGGCCCCTCCTTCCATATCCCGTATATTCTTTTCCGTGCATAAACGATTAAACATTATGATAGATGGAACCTACTTTTAGTGATTCGCAGATTGTTATCGTTATCACAGATTTATTTTTGCTATACGGATGTAATTATATAGCAGAATAACGTTATTCTTTATCAACAATTATTGCAAGTCACAAATGCTATTGCCAAATTCTTTTGTTGCAGTGGACAGTAGAAGTCACTTATTTGCTCTCACCTGACAATATTCTAAAACAAAAAAGATGCTATACATAAATGCTGTTTACATAGAAATTAGTTATTATGGAAGCCAAATTAGATGTGTGAGACTGGATAAACTTCGAGTGATAGTGAAACCAAAACGATGCTTGTTGATAGATATTCGAAAAAATAAACAATCAACCCAGACGTTTACCAAGAGTTAATGACACGTCTCATATGAATTAAAAAAGTTTAATGAGAGTAACCGAACATGATTAAAAACGATTTCGTCAGTAATTATGTATAGTGCACTTCGTTAAATATTAGTAAACCAACAAACTCACCACTGTAATATTAACTACTCAATTTTTATTTTTTATTCTCTAACAGCCTTTTGACCAAGTAAAAAGGGATACACTCTAGATGACCTATTCATAGCAAAACAAAACCAAAATACTATGGATACCGAATAAAGTAATCTATTGTTTTTAATTTAAATTTATTAGCACTCCTTTACATGTACAGAATAAACTGGTTACAGATGGTAGGTATACCAAAGTTGAGAATACATTATGCAAGATGAATTGATTGATGAGTTGCATAGCCAAACCTTTTCTTGAAGAAAAGAACATTTGCTGAGGTTCCTAAAATTTTTTTTTATTTTTTTATAAACTACCTGTATAACATTGATTGATATATATTGAATCTGAAAATCGACAAAATTCTTCAAATCCTGGGGTCCAGACACTAAATCTTCTGGGGAAACATCTCGCCCAGAGTGAGGGGAAGTTCTTACAACGTTGGTCGTATCTCCTTCCAGATCAATGTTTGGTTGTCCTGACTGTGTTTGGCATCTTCGGTGTGTCGTTCCCGGGTTGACTGTATTTGCTAAGACTTGCGTCATTAGCAAGGATTGCTGTTGTAGCAGCTGGATGATGTCATGGTGGTTGCAGTCCGCCTGGTGACGCAGATGGTGGGTAGCGGACTGCTTCTTTACCGCCGCGTGTCGCTTAGATCCGGTTACAGCTGGATGTTGGCTGGCGGATCTGTGGTAAATGAAGGCACCAGCTCGTTGGTGCGAGACGCCTTCGTGTTGGCGCGCAGGTTCTTCTTAATGGGCAGCCGCTGTAGCATGCTGGGTGGGGCCGGAACAGTTGGTGCAGGTGGGCCCCATCTCGTGGGACGCTGCATTCGGCGACTCTGTGAGGTCCGGCACACCTGACACAGCGCTCCTCAGCGGTGCAGTCGCGGGCCATGTGCCCATGGCCCTGGCAGCGGAAACACTGCGCCAGGGCTAGAGGAGGTCTCTTCTTGAGTTCAAGGCGGACCTTCCGTCCGAGCATAGTTCTTGTACGTTGCTCCCGCGGTACGCGATCCACAGGCTGGAACGTATACAGCGGGAGGCGCTCATCGGTGCCTGGGCGGCGCATTTGATGAACTGCAGAGGACGATGCCGCCGCTGGAGAGCTCGGCAGCTACCACCTCCTCCGGAACATCTACAGGCAGGCCCCGAACGACCATCTTGGTTGGTCGTCGAGGGATCTGTGGGGTGTGGCGGATGCACGCCCATCCAAATAGGCCGTTAGGCGTCGTAACTGTGAAGGATGCTGGGGTAGGAGCCGCAATCCCTCCTTCACAGGGAAGCACAGGATGTATTCGTTGACTTCCAGCATGAGTTCGCCAGCCAGAATTGTGTAACTGCCTTCGTAGAAGGCTGTTATTGGAAGGAGGTCCTTCTTCTTCCTCTTCCTGTATTTCATCGACGTCAGAGTCGATGGCCATCTCTTCGGGAGGGGGCGAGATGTTCTTGCCCCCAACTGGAGAGTCAGGTACTGCTGACAACGGAGGCTGAGACGTTACTGGAGAGTCTTGCGACATCTCTTCATCTTATCTTGAGCACCGCGAAGACTCTTCTTCACTTCGTTAGCAAGCCAGTTTGGGTTTTTCTTCTCAAGTCCTCGACTTGACGGAGCATCTCTGATACTTGGAACGGCTGCTGCTGCATACGGGTAACCTCTCTCCGTCGCTGCGCGGCGGTGAGTGGGTCGTAGCTGCTCGCCGCTGTTTTCTCCCCATGCTACAGTCGACAAGCAAGAATAAGGCAACTAATAAGTGACGAAGTCTTTGCTCGCTGTGCGAGTTCTTAAATCATTGGGAATTGACTCTAATCAATATATACCGGATTGAAGAGTTACCAATTTAAAAATACATTTACTGAATTTAACTGCGAGAAAAATTAATGACCCATAGAGTTTGCGCCGACTGTCATAGGTTTTGGTTAACTCAGTCCCCAACTCGATATTTGATATGATCCTTCCTCCCAGATAAATGCCGCAATATTTCACTAATCTATTTCATAACTACCTCTTTTGAGGAGTCATTAACTTCAATGCTTTGGGGACATAATGCGGATGAAGGATAGAAATTTTGACTTCCAGCTTGTATTAACATTCGGTCAAAGCAGAGGTGACGGCGATTTTCATTGGAAACATCATATTAAGAACAGCGCCTTACATGTTTGGAGCGTTGACTTGTATGGACATGACACAAAGATGGTGCAGTGTAGGAAAGAGGGATTAAAGCTATGGGAAACAGGTACAGTCGTAGAATGGTTCAGATCAGCTGGAAGGAGAAAATGTCGAAAGACGACTCTTTCCACAGTACGGGTGAATCACAGATCTGGTGACGTCACCTTCCGCGTAATAACAGACCATCTGACCGGCCACGCAATGTGAAATAAAGACTTTCTGACAGCCATTCCAGAAGCTGTCATACAAGTCCCAGAACGGCGAGGGAGTTGTGGCATATATGAGTAACGCGATACGTACTGGAAGCGCTTCCTACAGTGAATTGGAAATGAAGGTGGAGAGAATATAACATTTGAAACTGCTGCAAAGCAACGTTTAAGTTGATAAATAATGAACAACTCATTTCTCAAGGGTAAACTAAATTATGTTGAGCCACAGGCACCAATCGCCTGCTTGTGTCAGAGTTAGATTTAATTTAATGCAGCAGCTATGTATAGTTGAAAAGAAAGGCAAGGAAGCAACATTCATGGAGAAGTTCTACAAACCAATCTTCTGATTGATAACTAAAACGGGAAGAGCGCACGCTCTGGTGGCAGTTTCCCAACACACCCTTTCTTGTACCCGCCAACTTTCACCCTCTACGAATTTTAATTTTAAATTCTTTCGTAGTTTTCGGTAAATTATTCAACATTTTCCTCGGTAATTTATTCCGATCCTTGACTCTCTTATCTAAGAAAGAATACTAGTATTTTCCCACACCTTTACGCTTGAAAACGAGTGCCAGCTTGTGATCAAGGTCATCTTTTCCCTTCATGCACTGTTCCTAATTCTTTCACCGACCTCTTTCTACGCCTCATCGCCAATAGACTCCTTGTACACTCCCATGTATCTCTTCACCCTCCTCCTATCGCCCAGTGAATCCCATCGCAGCTCCTTTATGGTATCAGTTACTGATTGTGTACTGCAGTAATTTCCAAACACAAATCTAGCAGCCCTTCTTTGCACCCTCTCCGACTCCTGTATTTCATAACGAAACTGTGGGTCCCATACTAGACTACCCTTTTTTAGCAATGTTGTGACCAAAGTTTTGTAATTCAATTACCTCACTTCTTTCGTACATACTCTCATCACTCTGTCCAATGAATAAACCTTTTTTGTACCACCTGCGCAATATGTCACGCCCCGTTGAGTCTATTATGACTGGTTAAGCAAAGGAATTTACATTTCAAGTCTTCATCAAGCAGGTCCCCACATTTTGTATTAGTCTGACTAAAGATGATTTGAGTACTGGCTGATTTACAAAACAGGATTTTTTTTTTTTTTCTCTCTCTCTTATGGTTTTCGCCTTATCGACGTCGAGAGGCGGGAAAGGACACGAGAGACAAAGAACGGGAAGAAATTTGCCAATTGCCTTCCCATGGAAGCATGCCGGCATTCTCCTGGAGCGATTTGGGGATCCATTGAAAACCTAAATCTGGATGGCGGGACGGGTATTCGAACCAGAGTCCTCCCGAATGCGAGGCCAGAGCGTTACCGCTCACCCACCACGCTCGGTATGTGCAAACAAATATTCTGTATTTTGTGCACATTAATTTGAAAAAAAATCACTTTCGCAATGTTTACGGCAGTTTCTTGTGTTAGAAACATCGCCCAAACCTTTTTAAAGGAAAAAAAAATCTAAAACAGCAGGAAGTAGTTTAAATAGATTTTAATACATGACCTTTAGACTCTCATGTACAGTTAGAATCCTGTTTAATGATGAAAGTAATTTATTCCTTCGAGATCAGAAAGTGAATATCAGTACATCTGACGAAACAAAGAAATGATTGTTGAATAAAATATTTTCTTGTATGTAGCTCCAATCATTGAGCCTTCTTATTCAGATGTGATATTAGCAATGGCTACTTTCAGGGACCAAACAAATGTTTGATTGAAATAGACTGTACAGGCTCAGTCAGAAAGGACTTTAAAACTTTGGAATGAAATAGAAATTTGCTAAGATTACTAACAGAATTGGTAGATGTGACATTTTATAGCAAACAACCTTAAGTTTGATGTACATAGTGTATCAGTACACAATTCCGCCACCAGGAGCGCCAGCGTAAGTGCACAGTTGAAATGGCTACTTTCACTGGTGCGGTGCGTGCTCGCTGTGTGTTTTGGTTTGTATACGTTTGAAAACTTCTTAATTCCACAGATCGATGAATGTTACCGAGATTGTATGGTTAACAACAAGCAAACAATGTACCATCTCATTTCCATACGGAAGTTCGAGGTTTCCTCGATAATCGCTTCCAAGATCAATGGATTTGCCGTGAAGGGCCAATCACATGGCCACCTCGCTCCTCAGAATTGACACCACTGGATTTCTTTCTCTGCTCGTGAGTATGTTCCTCCCCTATCAAGCAATTTGGTCGACCTGAAAAATTGAATCTACACTTCCGTTGCGCAAGTTAAGCCCGATTTGCTCCAACGAGTATGGGAAGAAATTGATTACTGTTGGGATGTTGCCGCATGACAAATGGTACATCAAACTAAAATAACACTTGACACTTTTACTATGTGAAACTTGATGTTGTTTGCTAAAAATACCCCGTCTACTGATTCTGTAAGCTATCTCAATGAATTTATATATCTTTGGAAAGTTGTAAAGTCCGTTTATGACTAATCCTGTTATGACAGCCCTCGTAAACTGCCCTTTAATGAAATTATATTTTAAGAATTATGTATACCAAGCTGTGAGTGGATTAATTATGGTTCTGTATTTTTTCTTGTAATTTTTTATGAA
>JARYHS010011408.1:190227000-190369267 GCA_031002005.1 Vandiemenella viatica
TTTTCTGTTATCTTCCTTCCCATATCTTCCATTAAAGCAATAGCATTGAAAATCGCTCCCTTTCTGTGTGTGAGCTTCATTTTGTTCATTCCCCATTTCTTTCACTCGAATATTAGTCTGTCTGGCTGGTACGGGTGTTGCAATAATACCTTTCACCTCGATATCACAGATATCGCCACCTCTGTCGTTTACTATAACACTATCTCTGACCAACTGACTGACTCCACTTTCCCCCATACTTTCACAGAGACTAGTAACGCAGTGTTCCTGCGAACAGCTAACTCCACTTCCCCCATATGTTGATCGACGGTAACTATCCCGGAACTTTCATTTCTCCCTTTGGAATTTTCACTCATTTCCCCACCAGAAAATATTTCAGCATCCATTTTAACTATTTCCCCGCACTTTCCTTCCATTATAGTGATGAATTAACTAAACAAAATAACTAAAAGATTCTCGCAAATTACTACGCTACTCAATATAGTCCCGCCAAAGAAAACGACGATACAACATTTGAAATTTTGACACAAAATCATACAACGCAGTATTTATTCAACGCTGCTAAAAAAAATACAAAATGAGCTCAGAAACTCAACCAGAAATTACTTACTGTACCACTCTTTGATTGTAATACTGCGACATGCATTCAATAACAGTCTCAATATAGCAGTACTGAAAACTTGCAAAAATAATAGACATGCACATAAATACAAATTGCTTATCAGATACTCAATATGCTTAAATCCCCCCTTTTAAATTATGTAAATTATCTTTATTTACTTAACTAAAGGCCGTCACAGTATTAATCACTAACTTAAACAGATTTTTAACTACTTACAAATGCTTTGTTTTACAATCACGTTCTTGCCGACAATTTCAATAACTTTTACATTAGCTAATTTGATTTCTTAATACCAATTTTTTTATTACTCTTTTAAGCAATTTTATTTTTAATTTAGCTGCTTACTATTCAATGTTCAGTCACTTTTCATCTTTTTCGTAAGAAATTTTCCGAACAAAAAATTACAAAGTTATTATCTCTGCTGCTGTTATTTTCGTGAACTGTTATCCCGTTCATGTACTTGCCAATTCCCGCGATGTCTTCTTCTGCACGGCTGAACTCCGACTGCTGAATGTTCCAGAATCCGTAAAAAAAAAAAACAGTGTGTTATTTTACACTGCTAAATCCTGGATTACAGGGTCGCCATTTCTGCGAGGTACTTTCAAACATGAATCCTGGCAGGTCTCGCCATTTCTGCGAGGTATCCTCTTTATATGTCATTAATAAAAGAAATCCTGATTGGTCTTACCAATACTTCCAGGTTCTTTTGCAATCTCTAATCGATAGCACGTTCTGGACGATATGTATGGCCCCCAAGATATCGTCTCACACGTTTTTTAAAGCTATCACCTCACAGATAAAAATTTAATTTTATAATCCTCTCTATAAAATCACTGCTATTTATTGAACCATCTTAATAAATTCAAATATTTACAGTTCTCGTAATACAACATAAAATCTCACATATAACAATCTGTTTCTCCTTGGCTAAAAAAAAAACAAAAAACAATACCATACAACACAGCCTACCAACTTCAACATATTAAAACATATTACTGTGAGAGTCCTATCTAAGAGACAGAACTGAAAGGGTAGCCGAGTGGTTGATTTGTGGACGTCTGATGTGGCGGAAATCTAGCGGAGAGTTTACTAACCTCGTGGCGTTTGTGTAGCTGAAGAAATCTCTGGTATCTTGATGCGAAGCTCTTCTTTCCAGTCTAGTGGGCTACTAAAGATGATGTTAGGTCAGGATTATTTTGACACCAGCTGATTAATAGGTTCAGCAACCCAGGATAAGGAAGACTAGCTCGTGTTAAGTGGCTAGTTGAGAATCTATCCTGATAAATGATAACAGGCGGCTAACAGTTCACAGAATCCCATTTAATGATCAATGAAGACTGTAGACAATACAGTTGATAGTATGACCTGCAAGGATCTGTCCGGCTACGCCTATGAATGATGCTTCTGCATGTAATTGAAGTTAGACTGGTTGAATGGACACTGAATGGCTAGATGGAATGCCTGGCCCCATGATGTTACGAAGGCCTACATGGTGTACAGACTGAAGCTTAAGAGAGTTGGCCTAGCTGTTAGTTACCCATAATGATTCGATGAAAGCTACTCGCGGACTGAGGACGAGAAATATATCTTTACTTCGGAGGTAGACCCTATTGACGTCATTAACCAGTTCAAATCGGTGCTGCTGCTTGACTCAGCGCATCAGCAGGTTTTGTGAATAACAAGTCCACGCTGAGCTAGCGCTTGCAAGCCTGCCTTGGCTGCCTCTAACTCCATCGAATATTACATTTATTAAAATCTATAATTATTACAAAATAAATCCCTATGAATCAAATACGATACTGACACTCCTCCCCTTCGAAGCCGTCGTTACTCCGGACGACGTCAGAACAATGCCCAAAGTGGCTGGGTATATAAACTCATTAGTCTTTACTAAAATAAATGAAATAATAAAAATAAAACTCTCTATCTCCGGACTGACCCTTGCAGTTTAAATACAATAGAATTATCAACATCATAAAATTAATTATGCAGAATCACTCACTTATTCATTTGTTATCGATCAACTTATAAATTAGTCATCAGCACTGGAATTACAGCTTATTCATGAAAGTTAATATGTGATCATTATAAAACATATGCTCTTGAATTCCTAAAAATATTTAGATTTTTCAATTACTGTTTCAACTTCAACATTTTCTAGTGAACATCATCTAACTGTGTTTACAAAGATTCGTAACAAAGTCACATACGAATTGTACTTGTGTTATTGATTCCATTTATCAAATAGCTTAAACGCTTCTAATCTACTCAAGTATGTAGTCCCCCATTTAAAATTAAAATTTAAACAGGTAAGTTCAAATAACATTGACAAAAATAAAGTTAAAATCATTACTGAGTAATAGGAAAATGTTTCTTAAATAACTTTCACTCTACTGAAAATCATTGTGAGTGTATGTTTAGAACCTCAGTTGGTCTATAGGCTCAAGTGATAAAACACAATTAGTTACAATTAAATTAAATGCTAAGGAAACAATGTTCTTCTAAAATTGTAATTTAAGATATATTAGTTCAGGGTTCATGAACTATCTGTAAAACGAATTAATTCCCAATATAGTTATTAAAGTTATAAAATTAAAATAGAAATTAAGTACATCATTATAGAAATAAATTCAACAATATATCGACTGAAACTCAATGCAAAGATTTGAACAGGTATTGGAACAAATGCAATCTGATCAATGCAGTTAATTATTGAACATAAATCATAAAGCCATAATTAATTGGTAGAATGTGAATCAGTATATGGTAACAAAACTGAAAGTTAAGTCTGTCTCAACCCTATGTGTGAAGTTGTATCTAGATATTTTCTTTATAATCAAATGTTTTTACAGTTGAAACAAAATATATAAACTTGCGGAGTAAAAAAAGAACGAATATAAGTTAACAGTTTGAAATATTTAGCATTAGACTCAAGGTCATGAAAATTCAGAAACTCTAATTGGTTATTATTGCATTAGGTTGAACTTCAAAGATAATAAATCTCTTCTATGTGATTGTTGAAGCTATTTGGAATTAAATGTTCACAACAGATTGTTTTACAAAAAATGACTTTAACGGTTTTGAATCAATCTGTCTTTCCATTTGGAAGTTTGATGGTATCGTTCACCGTTATCAACCGTAGTAATATTTCCAAAAATACCAAATATTACATAATAAGTTATAACAAAAGATAAAATATGAAAATAGTTTTCCACGAGTTAACACTGTTAAAGAGTTCAATATATTTTTCTGGTACTCATATTTGTCGCAGCTTAGAAGCGGTGGACGAAGTCACTTGCGCCGTACGGATGTGAGATCCATTTTCAGTGTGTCAGCATCTTCGCTCCAGCTGTTGACTGGCGCTCGCGAGCTGAAACATAATCTCGCGACAGAAAACAAATCCTGACAGTTCTTAAATCTAAGACTAGTGAATTCTAGAATCATCCATAGTGTAGCAATTTCTTTTTACATTTCTTTTGGAAACAAAAGTAACTGAAATGAACTGATCATCAAACTGTAAAATTTATAATTTTGCGTGAATACGCCATGCAAACATAGAAAATTAATATTAATAATACAAATTAGTGAAGAATATTGAAACGACGATCGCTTAGATTAATAACTGATCCATCAATTAGATTCTGTCGAATATTTATATGTCTATTGATGAGTCTTCGACATACTGGGTTCCGTCTGAAAATCAATCAGACCATTGCCCATTTATTAGCTGGCATAATGGAATACCTGTAGATTGTCTGATGAGAGCTTTGTTACTGCACATTCTTTTTATAAGTTAATCAGTGACTTGTAACCTCGGTTATGTTACTACATTTTAACAAAATACATATTGGACTACGTTTATGCAAAAGAACAGTCAACATTCTATTATACGAAACATATACTATATGCCCATTTCTGACTAAATCTAAAATATATTTTGCTTCCCTTCTCTACGTTAATCTATAATTCCCCTTAATTTTAGGACACAACCTAGATTTCCATAGTTTTCCACATTCTTCCATTTAATTAATATAAGACAGTAGCTTGACTGATCCTTTTCCCAAAATTACGTTCTTCAAACTAGATTTCAGAGTTTCATAAAGTTCAAATTACGTTTCTACCACGTGCCTGATAGTATACTAACAGTAAAATATATGTTTTCTCTTTATTAAAATAAGCCCGTTAATTTTTGGAAATACTTTTACCACTCATAATTTAATCTTAAGAATTCACTTAACAAACTGACTTCCGACAGTACATGCTTACAATTTAAGTTGGGTGTAACATTCCTTTTATCTACAGTTTATACTTACTTTTACGTAATGTTCTCTTATTTAAGTACATTTTATATTTCATTTTTTTCTTTTTTTTTTTAAATTTATTTATCAGTTACTCTGATCTTGTGCTCACCGCCTTTATAGGTGTTATATAGCTTTCTGAGTATTTGCTGACTAGATGGTTGTTTAATATGCGACATTATTTGTAATTGGGGCGTATTGGGGCGCTACGTTACAATATTATCATTTTTACGATCTTCGTGTTAGTATTAGTTAAGTGTGTTACTTAGAACGTATTTAATCTATTCACATGCATTGCGCTTTAACAATGTGACTATTATCTCATCATTAATTCACGCGCACTTTTGGAATTTCTAACTTCGTATGTGCTAACTAACTCATATATTCACCAAATTTTGTTTCACTGTGGTTGTTGCATTAATTTCCACTTGGTATTACCATTTTGGTTCCTTCGACCAATTTCTGCCATACACACATTACTTTTCACACAACACACAATGTCATCTTCGCATTTACCTGAGTGAATGGGTTACATTGTTGTTGCCGATGACAGTTTAACTCATTTTACTTTACAATACAGGGTGCTTCCAAAACTAGTTCAGCTCGGCCCTTATGTCCGGCTATTCCATTGGTGCTTCCTCTAAATCCGGATCGCGACTTCCGAACATTAATACACACATATTGACACAACGTTTACAGCTAGCGATTGCACAGATCAGGTTTCAATAAACCGTCGTTTTCTGAATGCCATATCGTTCACTGCTCTCTGACTTTAATTTTTGCCGGATTTAGATTTGGTAATTGACCTTACTTTGCCTCCTTCAGAAACGTCTTTTCTTAATTCGGGGGCGTCCAAGGCCTGAACGACTGCACTGCGTGCTATTACGAAAATACCGCTTTATGCGCCGTTCCCAAACTTGATCCGATTGCCAAAATAATATCTACTCGCGGACCGGGTCTACTGAACAACTGTTTTAAGTTGCGATGAAACCATACGATCCCGTTCAGAAACAGAAACAACGTTGTCAATAAACCGACGTGGTATTCCTACCCGTCCAACATTGCATACGCCTTTGCGACATGCCTTAATAGCACCTTAAACATCCGACACTTTGGTCAATAAATCTTTATCACTATGCTGCAGCTTACACAATTAATTATAGCAACCCTCACATATTATTCCATAAACCAGTGGACTCGTCGTATCTCACCTTATCAACACTATTTTAGTACATGTCACTAGCACATTACCTTTTTTTCCACAAAACATCTTATTTATTACCAAACAGCTCGTTTTTTCAGAATATTCGTGACATGCATTGGATTATGCAGTTAGTTTTTATCTCTTATGTATTTCTTTAACAACATGGTTAGACTTACCTAATGATCATTTTTTAACTTGTTAATAGCAAAATTCAGTTTATACCTTAATTGATTTAATTAAAGAAAAACACTTTTTACTCGGCTTCACGCTTCTATTTTCGCACAATACATTATTCAACATCCGCTTAAACGATTATCTCGATTTATACTTTACAGATCTTTAGTGTAGATGATTTTATAGGCTTTCACTAACTTAACTGGCATATTTTATATTTACTGTTGATTTTATCTTTAAACAATCATATTTTTGTAGCTTCACAGCGCGTAAATCAGTTTGGGCAACTCGGACAGATTTCCACGTAACACATTAACTGAATTTCAACAACGATTAGGCTTGCTTTAAACCCATCGTATCGAATTTTGTCTTTAGACGTACTAGTTAAACATAATATTATGAAACGTCGGAGTGTATAAAGTGTATATTAAAATATTTTTGAACGAATGCAAAATGAAGAAAAAAATTAAGCTTTTATAGGAGACGATGAAACAACAAGATTCTTTTGCTTCATAACAACACGGTGTACCCGCTTACTTTGTATAATACGCGGTTACAGTTTCGCCAAATTAAACAGAAATTTTCACAATGCTTCAAATGTCTTATACTGCTGCTAAATACGTTTTCCTCTTAAAACATCATATTTGACCTATACCCCTATTTGAAACAGTAGTTTATCTTACATTAACATGCATAAAATATGTAGAAAGACCTTAAATATTTTTTCAAAATAATGCATAATGCTTACTTTCACTTTTATAATACTACTGAGTGAAGGAATAATTACTGACATTTATTTTTTACATGAATGAGTGTCCTTTTGGTTGCAAAACACATCTTTAATTAAATTAAACATTTATAGAATCCGTTGAAGAAATAACCACTTTGTTCGGTGTGCACTCTCGATCAAAGTCGTAAGCTCATTCAACTATGCAATTTACTATATGTTACTTATTTTGACCTGAAATGATTTTAAAATAAATTATTTTCCTTTAAAAATACTGTTAATTCGAAAAACATAAATTTTGAAAACTGTTACATGGAATGATTGACTTTCCAGATCGTGGTTTGCCCGTTATATCGACTTGACTCGTTAGACAACTTATTCGATTCAGGTTTATCACGCTAGATGCATTTATCGCTCCATCTACTGAGAGACTTGCGATTTCGATTTCTTGAGATAATGTTTTTAGATTGGCCGCTACAGTGCAAAAACTTTTCATACTTATATGATTTTTAAATATATCAGTTATTATTAAATACCAAATAGAAACCCGTTTGTTGCTCATTTTTATTACTTTCATCGTGGATGTTATTTTCAAATTTCGCCTCACTGAAATACTTTTAACTTTGCAAAATCATACGATTTTCACACAGAAGTACATAAGTTTATTGCCACACATGTATGGTTCTAAAACTCACCGTTTTGCTGTTTTCTGGACCCTCGTGGACCCCGTGGATCTGCTTGTAGTCGTGAAGACGTGAAGTCTGGAAGTTCTACCTTAGCTGTCTGCGATGCCGCGCCGTTGATATCAGACACTACGCCGTGTCAGCTCTTGCCAGCTGTTGACTTCTCGTAGCTGCTTAAAGCCCCGTCGCTTGTCGATGTAACTTTTACCGTAACTGATTATTGCTTGCTTTCGACCATTCCTCTCTTTTGCTTGTCTGCACCATGTCTACAGTTTTGCCATTCAATACTTCCCCCAAGATTTCTTCTTCTTGCTACTATGCCGACGTAGGTTTTCCCTTCTAGAAGTCCTGAGTTCGAAGTAATCGAACATTTATGATCACCAGTGTAGGATACGATGATCATATCCCACTTCTGACACCATTGTGAGAGTCCGATCTAAGAGACAGAACTGAAAGGGTAGCCGAGTGGTTGATTTGTGGACGTCTGAAGTGGCGGAAATCTAGCGGAGAGTTTACTAACCTCGTGGCGTTTGTGTAGCTGAAGAAATCTCTGGTATCTTGATGCGAAGCTCTTCTTTCCAGTCTAGTGGGCTACTAAAGATGATGTTAGGTCAGGATTATTTTGACACCAGCTGATTAATAGGTTCAGCAACCCAGGATAAGGAAGACTAGCTCGTGTTAAGTGGCTAGTTGAGAATCTATCCTGATAAATGATAACAGGCGGCTAACAGTTCACAGAATCCCATTTAATGATCAGTGAAGACTGTAGACAATACAGTTGATAAGATGATCTGCAAGGATCTGTCCGGCTACGCCTATGAACGATGCTTCTGCATGTAATTGAAGTTAGACTGGTTGAATGGACACTGAATGGCTAGATGGAATGCCTGGCCCCAGGATGTTACGAAGGCCGACATGCTGTACAGACTGAAGCTTAAGAGAGTTGGCCTAGCTGTTAGTTACCCATAATGACTCGATGAAAGCTACTCGCGGACTGAGGACGAGAAATATATCTTTTCTTCGGAGGTAGACCCTATTGACGTCATTAACCAGTTCAAATCGGTGCTGACGATTGACTCAGCGCATCAGCAGGTTTTGTGAATAACAAGTCCACGCTGAGGTAGCGCTTGCAACCTGGCTTGTCTGCCTCTAACTGCATCGAATATTACTTTTATTAAAATCTACGATTATTACAAAATAAATCCCTATGAATCAAATACGATACTGACACGTCTACCATTTGGTTTAAGGAATGCTCCGGCCTCTTTCCAAAGATTATTAGATTTTATTTTGAGAGGAATTAAGCCTAATTATTGTCAAGTATACATCGATGACGTCATCTGCTATTCTCGGACATTTGAAGAGCATTTAGTTCATCTACGAGAAGTGTTCGAGCGGCTCCGAAAAGCTAACTTGACGCTATCCTATAAAAAGTGTCATTTTGCATTAGGAGAGATAGAATATCTAGGACATTTAATTTCGAAAGATGGTATAAAGCCACACCCCAGATTAACTTCAGCGGTTCAGGACTTTGCGCCACCCTCTAATGTTAAAGAACTACAGTCATTTCTAGGTTTGTCAAATTACTACAGAAAATTTATCCAAGATTACGCCAAGATTGCTAAACCTTTAACGAGACTGTTAGTAAAGGGAGTTAAGTTTGAATGGACACAAGAATGCCAGAAGGCTATGGACTTATTAAAAGAAAAATTGACCTCTCGTCCAATTTTAGCTTATCCCGACATGTCCAGACCTTTTCGACTTACCACAGATAGCTCAAATTTTGCGGCAGGTGCAGTTTTATCCCAGATTTTCGATAATGGAGAAAGACCAATAGCATATGCCTCACGTCAATTAAATCCCGCAGAAACGAGATACTCAGCAACAGAAAAAGAAATGGCCAGTTTAGTATGGGGAATTAAATATTTTAGAACATATCTATGGGGTAGAGAATTTGTAGCTATTACCGATCATAATTCTTTACGATGGCTTTTAAATTTAAAGGACCCATCGAGTAGACTGATGCGTTGGGCGCTTTTACTGTCAGAATACGATTTTACGGTCGAAGTTAGACCTGGCCGAGAAATCGGGCATGCCGATGGCCTCAGCAGAAAGGTGAGAACTGTAGAAGTGCAACAACCTCCGTCCTTGGCTCAGTTACCGCTACATCAGTCGAAAGACGACCAATGTTTACGTTGGCGTCAGCATCCTCGCTTCGTGTCGCGAGACGATGTGCTTTATCGGCAAACAAAACAAGGCGACAGAGTTGTAGTACCCGCATCTCTACGCGATCTAGTAATGAAATTGCACCATGATTCATTATATGGATGCCACGCAGGGGTATAAAAACACCAACCGTTTAATAGCTAAGGAATACTGGTGGCCTTCGCGACAGCGAGATGTGCGTGAGTATGTTAAAAGTTGCCTTCTATGTAACAAACGCGCAGGTGAAACAAGAAACCGGGAAAAATTACTACCATTACCCGAAACTACATCTCCATTTGAAAGAATTCATATAGATATCGCAGGCCCATTCACGCGAAGTGTTCAAGGCCACGCCTATGTTTTGACCATTGTTGACGCATTTTCGCGGTACCTAACTATGATTCCAATTGAAAATCAGAAAGCTGAAACCGTGGCTAAAGCCTTCGTAGTAAATTGGGTGCTAATTTACGGGGCTCCCAAAAAAGTGACCTCAGACAGAGGGACCAATTTTCTATCGGATCTATTCACCCAGGTATGTAAATTGTTGGGGATAGAAAAGTTAAAGACGACTCCATTATCTCCACACTCAAACGGAAAAGTCGAGAGATGTCACAGAACGATCCTAAAGACCCTAAGTTGCTATGTAAATAGGTCACAAAACAATTGGGATACAATTTTGCCCTTCATCGTATCTGCATATAACTGTCGAGTTCACACGTCGACCAATAAAACTCCATATGAAGTGCTATATGGCCGGGAAATGAATTCACCTTTTTCAATTTTCCCTATGTCCAAAGATATCACAAACCCGGAAGTAAGAAGTTTAGCACATAAGCTACGTAAAATCTGGAATAGTGTACGAAAAGCAAATTCAGCCTCTTTTGCACAACAAGCTAAAGCCTATAATAAAAAAGCTAAACCGCAAGAAATTCCAGTTGGTTCTTTTATTTTGTTAAATAGACCATATAGGAAACCTGGAACATGTTCGAAGTTCAATTTCTCTTGGTATGGTCCTTTTGAAGTAATATCCGTTGTGTCTCCAGCTACAATAAAAATTAGAATGCCTGATAGAGATCTAATAGTACACAAGAACAGAGTTAAACCATATGTATGGCAAGATACCACTGATATAAACTCAAAATCACAGGGTCGAGTAATGAACCCAAGACCTCCCATTGATACCCACCCACCCCAGCGAAAAGATTCGCAATACAATTTGCGAAGTCGCAGACAAGACGCACAAGAAACTAATCTAATGCAGAAGCAAGCGCGAAAACAGCAAAAAGTCCGTGAAAGTGTAGAACTAACAAAAAATGACAAACATCAATATAACTTGCGGAAGAGAAACTAAGCTACCTATCTCCAAATAATGCTTAGAGTAGTTTAGAAAGATGTAGGTAGCCACCACTTGGAAATAGACGGTGAAATTAACTGTGAAATTGCATGTAGTAGCATGAACTGCTATAGAATACAGAAATTCTAGTTTTAACTATTGATAAAATATAGATTTGTTAGTAATAACAAGATTTATTTTCATAATAATTGAGCTAAACTCTACTCTACTTAAAAAAAAAAAAAAAAAAAAAGGAGAGAGAGAGAGAAAAAAAAAAGAAAGGATAAGACAAACAAATAATGTTGTGTGTGATGGTAATACCAAGCGCATATTCCCTGGTGTTAATTGTGTTCCACAGGCAAGACAGCAGACACACCGTTCAGCTGACGCGCGCGGAAACAAGAAACGACGACACGTGAGATTACCTCAACGCGGCGTTTCCTCAACGAGCAACACATCGCTTCACAACTCAAGGACTCAAGAGACTAAGTATCGAAACTTTAATTCCTAGTGTATTTAGAAATTCAGTGTCAACGGCTAGTGGAAATAAGAATAATAGATCTTTACCTAGTGACATTGTGCATTGGTGCCTAAATTCAAACTGTGTGTTAAGTAGATAGGTATTAGAAGCATGTATTTCCTTATTGTCATAATAATATTAGGGATACTGTACAGTGGAAACGTAGGTCAGTGTTACACAATCAGACCTCTTACAAATGGCGTAATATTTGTCAAACAGAATGATGTGATAAATTCTCCTTTGGAGTGGACCATTGTTGCACAAATTAGTTTCCTAGAATTACGAAATCATAGCCTAGAGATAAGAAATATTTTTAGAGTATTAGATGCTTCTCTTCAGAATTTACCTTCCTTTGACGAAGACATAACACATGCTGTAGTTACCAACCTAAGAGTTTTGTATGCCTCTCTGGAGGAAGAATACCAAAATTTAGTTGAACTTCTGCCTACGGGAAGAGTTAGGGTTAAGCGTGGTTGGATAAACGCAGGTGGTTTCTTATTAAAGAAAATTTTCGGGACTGTAACAGAACACGATTTGAAGGAACTAAATTTACGTTTGGGAGACCTAGAACAAGTAAATCAAAACTTAGAAATCAGTGCTTCGAGACAAGTACTACTTACAAAAAATTTGCAAAATGCCGTAACAAATAACACGTATCTTATCTCAAAACTAGCTAACACATTCATGTCCAAAGTATCTGAACTTCAAACTACTTTAAATCAAAATCTTAGAGAATTAGAAAAAAGTATTCGTCAAACAGTTGTATAGTACACAATTGCTACAACAGTTAATTTTGACAATAACGAGCACAAAATTAGAGTTAACCAGATTAAGAATTGCACTAGTTCAAGCGACAAATGGTAAATTAAGCGACGTACTTTTAAGTCCTAAAGTATACCTACAGTATTTACAGATGATCCAACGCCAACTAGGAGCAGAGAGTTACATGTTATTCCCATGTACCTTAGAACAAATATATCATTACTATCAAATTGCCAAAGTAAATGTAGCATTAATGGATGGACACTTAAGGATCATAATTAATATACCTATTGGAACCACTGATTCAGTTTTAAACAGATATGCGATACACTCATTTCCAATTTTCTGGAAACATACCAACCATTTTGTAGAATGGGTCACGAAAGAAGTATTATTGGTAACACAAACTCAGAAAGCATATGCAGTGTTAGATAACAAAGATTTAGATAAGTGTCAAAATTCTGGCATAACCATATGTCCACGAGTCATACTCAATGACAGAACTTTTTTAAATTGTGAAGCCTCCATGTTCTTCTCCAACAACTTCACAAACCTATGCCAAAGAGAAATTAAAAAATTAAGTCATCCATATCTATCGCAGATAAAACAAAATTGGTTATTTTCTATGCCATACCCACACGATGTAACAATTACATGTTGGGACAAAAATTTAAATCAGACAGTTGATCGCATAAAATTATCAGGATCAGGAATAATAGAACAAGCTACACATTGCCAATTCTTAGGACAGAATTTCGTGATACCAGCAATCCATAAAACTATTGCTCCGATTAATTTATCTTTTCCTAATTATGTATTACCGCATTTTGACCAGGAAATATATCATAGTTCTAAATTACTGGAATTGAACCAAACCAATCCTACAATATTCAACGCAGAAATAGCTAAGCATTTGCAGCAGGCTAGAGATGCTGTCAAATATAATCATTTAATAGCAGCAGTCGACACCGAAATACGAGCACAGACTAGACATAAAACTATTGTAACATCCATTAGTCTTACTTCTATAGGATCAATAACAGTAGTACTTATTCTAATATTAATAATGTATAAACGCTATTGTAATAAATTAACCAAGCTTAATACCGAAACACAAACACCTACAGCAGCACAAATTTTCATGACAATGCCAACTACCAGTAAAGATAATGTCACAAACGACAATGTAACCACTAAATGTTAACATACGAGTTACAAACTAAAATATGTAATTATCTACGACAATGTTGAATAATGTCTTCTTTTACTGCCACAGGGTTGGACAACGAATCTACCTGAACATATGATTTACATTTTTTGTTGCAAAAACTTTGTAACCCAGGAGCAAAAGTCCAGGATGCATTTTAATGTCCAATTAAATTAAAAGTCTTTTATCTTTAAGGACAAAGCTGGTTTTCTGAAAGGAGGAAGAAAATGTAATGGACAAATTTAATGAATAACAATTAAAATGAATAAAGTAATAAATTGTGGAAATACAGGTTGAGTGAAGGCGACAGCTGTGTAAACCGCGAGACCGGTAGTGGTCGAGACAGACGCTGACAAAGGCAGATTCAGCACTGAGCGAGCGGTATCGGGTGAACGCTTACATTCAGGCAGCTTCGGGAACATTCGAAGCTGACGTCCGATATATGCTGAGTGGCTCTCGAGCTACGAGAGTTTTCTAGAATGGACAACGAACTTTGATCAAGGTCTGCTAAGTCAGTACACTGCTGTACTATGTAACCGAGGTTTCAGAGGGCCTCGGGGCTCGGAAGTGTTATACTGATCGACGCCGCCACCATGTCCGTTTAGGAAGCCAGCTGTGTCCAACCGGGTCCGATCTCGGTTCCGATCGTGTTTCCATCTGTTCGATCGAATGTTCTAGTAACGCATAATTGCTCTAAGTACTGTTACCAGCGCCTGGATTAGTGCTCCATGGGATAACATAGCGTGTGTAGACTCGGACTAACGGAAAGTAATAAAAGGGTTTATAGTATATACGGACTTTCTCTATTCGTGTCCAAGTTGTCTTTCAGGGGAGTTAGAGCCAACCCTGAAGAAAGCTGAAGAGAGGACGTTCGAGGGTGTGCGGCACTCCATGCAAGTAAGTGTTAAGAGACTACAGTGCCTACCACTTGCCATTCCTGGCTAATCGACTAATCACCCCACTAATAATCGCCGCCAGCTGTGGTTATGAGGGGCCAATGACAATTTGGAGTTAAGCCGGTTGCAGCTTAGTGTCGGGTGACTAACAGTCGGTTACGTAATGGTAATAGCCATTACAGTAGCTTGAAACCCACATTTTGGGTATGAAGTACAAGAGTTGAATAGGGTACAAAGGACAGCACCTGGACTTGCTTGTGCAAATTACCAAAGAACACAATCGGTAACTGATATGATAAAGGAGCTGAAATAGGATTCTCTGGAAGACAGGAGGAGAGTGAAGAGAGTGCTAGGATTGTAGGTATGAAGCGTGGAGAAATATTGGTGGTAGAATTGAGAGTAGAAGGGAAAAGATGACCATGACCTACGCTAGCATTCGATTTCAGGCATAAGGATGTGGAAAAATTTTCTTTCGCAGATGAGGTGGTAAGCAATTGGAATAAGTTACTAAGGGAAGTGGTTAGTAATTTAAAAAAAAAATAAGGTGAAAGAATTTGAAACTAAAATTTGTAGAAGGCATAAGTAGGTGGGTTGGGAAATTTACAATCAAAGAATTTTGAGCTACTTGTTAGTAAAAGGCGTTTTCTGAGCGTCAATGCAACAAACTTTATAAAGAAACAGATTTATTGACGAGTATTCAAGAATTTAGAAAATAACATCCGTGTTAGTAAATGCTTTGTGCTGTAAGGACACTCACATGCAAAACCCTGACAGCTTTAATCAAAACTGAAAGCGCTTCTCCTTCGTAGTAAGTATTGCTGCTTATTCTTTATTTAAAAGATAATGGGGATTTTAGATGTATTATATACTTTGATATAAATAGCAGAAGATGTAAAACTCTCACAGCTATTAACATAGTGTGTGATTCTATCGACAAAGTATAAAATTTTACATTTTTCGCAAATGCACTTTCTCTTCCTCTTTTTTGCTCCAACCTTGGGCCTTCGTTAGGGCTTCTCTTTATCTATCCGCCTGGTTTATGAATACACTTGATTCATGGTACACTGTTTATTTTTCACCGGCAAAGATTATTTAGTTTCTCCGCCAAAGAGTATTCACTGTACCAGAGAGGTTTGTACAATCTTGAAATTGTGACAACGCGTTCAACAGAGTAGTTACTATTTGATTCATTGCAACATCTTAGAGTGATTTGTTATCAAGTCTGTAACAGTTTCATAACTATTTACCAACAGTGGCACATTGTAAGCATATGGACATACGGCTTCAGTGACTGGTTTTAAATTCGCCCCTATTTCACAGCAGGCGCTGAAGTTTGAAATGGAATCTTAATCAAACTTCACAAAAACAAAGCTAGCTTCGCGCCATTCGAAGATGAGGTTCGGAGCCAGTAAAAAATCCAGGCCGAACGGAAGACCTTCAATCTTCAAGGCCGCCGCTCAACACAGCTGCCAGATAGCTCTAAGTAGAGAATCTTGAGTGTTTCTTCCTGAGTGTGTAAAAAGCAGACTATATTATGAACAAGTCTTTTCAATCTACGTGTACAATGTCGAACTCGTCATACAAAATTATAAGCAAAATATGGTGGCGTATTTCTTCCATGTTTCCTTGTAGCTAGCATTTGAAATGTGGTATTAGAGGGGAATACTTGAAACTAAGTTGACGGATAAGATATGAAACGATTTTTTGCAAAAGAAATGATGGGCGAGGAAGTAAAGTTTTAGAAGAGTATCACAAAAAGAATAGACAGAATGTTGGAGGGAACAGTCACGTAAAGGAAATGTAAAGGAAGCAAATCTAAAAGCACTTGAACCGGTGTCGTAGGTGAACTGGAGGTCATGGGTTGGAATCCCCTTTCAGCCATCCATATTTCGTTTTCAATGGTTTCTCCAAATTCCCCCACGCCATTGTCAAGATTGTTTCATCAAAAGGCCTTCCCATTCCTTGACCCCAGTCCTTTCTCGCCTGTTCAGATTTATCAGTTGAAGAGGCGAATAGCTATAAGGAAATGGAAAAGAATATTTGAAACTGATAATTGATATACTCCTTAAAACCCACGTCCTCAATTATCTGCTTCGTATATTCTTATCTTTCTCTTCCTCTGTAGTTCTTACTGTCTACTGTTTCCTCCAATAACAAACTAACCAATCCAGCATGTCTAAAAATATGACCAACCATCCTGTCTCTTCATTCTGTAAAGCTCTTCCACAAACTGTTTCTATTATTTACTAAACGCGTTCATTTATTACTTTGTCTGTCCACTTAATTTTCAGTATTCTTGTATAGCGTCACATTTCAAATGCTTCTATTTTATTTATTTCTGGCATTCCATGATTCATTAGGGTAAAGCCTGTGCTCCACACATTAAGTTTTAAAACCTTGTTTCTCAGTCTTACATAAATATTTGAAACTAAAAAATTTTTCTTTTTCTTGAAAGTTCTTTTCGCTAGTGCTATTCTGCTTTCAACATCATTCTTGCTTCGGCCGTCAGTTTTAAGTAGTAGAATAGCTCTACTTCTTCTATCGCATCCGATCCTGTTTTTATTTTTAATTCACCATTACTGCTATCATTTCTACAAATTTCATAAATTTTGTCTTACTCTTCGTTTATATTCAGCCCAATATCTTCTTTCAGTATTTTATTGAAGACATTCAGTAACTTTTCAATATCTTACATAGTCTGTTATGTTAACTGGACAATGTCATCAGCAAATCCTAACATACTGATTTTTTTCTCCATGAACACTTACGCCACATTCAAATCTTTCAATCACTTCCTTCATTGCTTCTTCTACATGCAAGTTGAATATTAATGGGGACACACTACAACCTTGTCTCACACCTATTCTAACTGAATCGTGTCTCTCATGATTCTCTACTTTTGCTACTGTGAAGTGCTGTTTTGAAAAATTCTTTATGAGTCATAGATCAATATTTCAGACAAAGATTTCTGCTTTTCATGAAGTATCTTATTGCAAGTGCTACTCTGCTTTTAAAATAATTCCTGTTTACGTCATCAGTTGTTAATACATCGCGTATCATTTGCGAAATTTTCGCTCTAGTCAGGTAGTATAATTTTTGTTTGTTTTTTATTGTTTTCATTTTCTGTTTTTTTTGTTTTGTTTTTGTTGGTTTATGTTTTTTTGTTTTTTTATGTGCTGTAGACGGTGTCGTCGGTGTTGCAGTTGTCTGATCCCGCAGTGTACCTGTATAAGTTGCAGCCTTTCCCACGCGCCGACTGCCCCAACGGTAAGTCGGCTAGCCGGGCCGGCAGGTGTTTGTGTTCCCACTGGTAGGCACAGTGATTTGGTGGCCGCGCCGGGTCGGGCGTTCGCTTCTCTTTTTACTGCTCCCAGCGCCTAGCAGCTGACGCCTTCGATGACACCGCCGGCTCAGACAGAAAAATACCTGTGGTCGGCACCTCTGAAGCAGGTATCGGCTGACTGCCTCAGCTGCTGCTAGGATCTCCTGTCCACAGTGTCGCTGCTAAAATATTTACTCCTCAACCAGTGTTTGACCACTTCTGATTAATCCCGTACTTCTCGAGATGATGGTGCCGGGATATTCTGAAAAACTCTAAAGTACGCCTCAAAAGTCCCTTACCTACCAAATAAAGTCTTCGCACATCTTTGAGCCTGAAATAGAGTGCCATCTTGTGGTCATGGTCATCTTTTTCCTTCCATGCAATTCTCCCAATTCTTCCACCAATATCTTTCCATGCCTCATCACAGATTTACGTCCTGTACACTCCCGTGACTCCCTTCACCCTCCTTCTGTTTTCCGATGAATCCTATTTCAGCTTCTACCGTCTACCTGTGCTAGCTACGGGCCCAGCTTCTCGCAGATATTTTCCGTATAGTGTAGCAATACACTACAACTTGAATCAGTCCCGACGAAGGCCCTATTTAAGGGCCGAAACGTTATCATCACCAGATAGAAAAGCACAGCGCAAATGCCAAATAATCATACTTTTGTGCTTGTCCTATTTAAGTGGTTGTACTACACACGACAGTCGGAATATCAGAGGAACACAATTGTAATAAACTAGTTCCCAATATATTGCTTGAAGCGGGAGTGTGAGCGTATAGTTAACAGTTTGCTACACGAGGATTAGAGCTATAGAATGATACTGAATTACTGGAATAATACAAACTATTCTTTTTTCAGAACAGTGGCCTGCTATCTCAGTGGTTAAGGCAGCTCCTTTCGCAAGCTCGAGATCCGGTCCCAAATTCAAAATGCCGATGGGACCAGGAATTTTTAAGAATTGTGTTTGATCATATGATCTACGCCAGGATTTTTGGGGTGTCCATCAACTACGTGAGGTGTTTCTACGGAATTCCGGACCCCCCTTTTTTTCTCCTGAGATTTGGTGAGATCTGGTCGGACGTGTTTCCCCTCCCCCCCCCCCCACCGTGCTAATCGACCTCGTAGTTTTTTTGAGACCTATTTTTGGCTCGCCTCCCAAGGGCGGTTATGCCTTCCGTAAGATCGGTTTCCGCGCAGATTCTACACCTTATAGCCGCCCTAAAGTCGATATCCGCGTCGTTTGTAGTTTTTTATTTTTAAGCTCTACTCTCCTTAAGAAAATTCAAAACCTCACGTGAGAATTCCGTCGACCTCCTCCTCCCCCTTGGTGAGATCTGGTGAGATTTCGCCGGACCCCCTTCCCACCACCTCTATTTGACCTCACGTAATTGGGCATCCATAAATTACGTGAGGTGTTTTTCCGGACCCCTCTCCCCCTCTTTGGTGTGACTTCGTGAGATCTGGCCCGATCCCGATTTCCCCCCCCCCCCTCTCTGGTGAGATAAGGTCCGTGAGACCCCGTCCTCCCCCCCCTAGAAATCGCCCTCGCAACTTTTTGAGACCTTCCAAAGCCGGTTACACCCCCACTTTTCACACCGACTTTCACGTCATTTGTAGACCTTTTTTCCCTTGGTGACATTTGGTGAGATTTCGCCATTTCACCTCAAGTAATTTATGGACGCCCCCTAAATAATGGACGCCCTCTTTCGTGGTTCTGATTTCACATGAAAGGAACTGACCGTATTACCTCTGGCACAATGGTTTAGTATGCCTCCTTCGAGAGAATCAACAAACCTTCAAGTTATGAACTAACTTAGTTGTTTTAATGTCCGGAACATATTTTTCCATATGAGTGGTAATTTATTTTACCTACTAGCCTCAAAACCATTCGAAATGGGCAAGTCATTCATTCGCAGATGCTGAACTAAATATAATTGTTATGAAATAACGCTCAACGCAGTTCCCGGTGCCTTACACTGCAGCAAAACGTTTCACTTGTCATCCTGGTCCAGGTTGTATTTCAACCTAACCATAAACTCCGCTAACGTTGCCGCCAGAAAATCAAAGCTTCAGTCCCACGCATATTAATACATTCACTGTATCGCATTTTATTGACATCGTACATCGCGATGTAAACTTCGCCCAAAAGATTTACGAGTTCATAGATATTTCTTTTTAGTGATTCAGGTACATGGTACAGCTATTGAACGGCTAACAAACTTACATACCCCTGAAATAATGTTCTCAGTAATATGACGTCAGTGAAAGCAAAGGAAATTAAAAATAAATCTTAACAACTCACATTATGCCGCGTAATATTAGTTTTAATCGTGATCTTGTTTTAATATACATTTATTGTTTATTATAACAAAAACAACGCAAAATCACGAAACTGTTTTCTTGAATAATGCAACTCAGACTAAGTAAATTACATACTTTTGAACATTCGTATCTCAGCTAAGATTCGCACATTCCTCCAACTGTTCTTCTGTCTTTTGCTTGATTCTTTTCTTGTCTGCTAGATGGAGCGCGCATCTGATGTACGTTGCAAGCAGTATTTGCCCCAACACAGCCAAAATGACGTCATGTCATTGTTATCTTTTCAGTTTACTAAGTTTGGCGTGATGATTTTTTTTTTTATTGCGGTTATCTGAATGACAATTCTACATCGAACTGGAATTTATCACGGGCCACCCATGTGATTGGTGAATACTGAATATGTTTCCAATGGTAGGTTTTCAGTCATTACAATGTTCAACATTCTAGTATTTATTTTTTTTAATCTTTGAGTTTTATGTTTCAGTGTTTCATAATACGCCACGTTCAAATAGGCAATGTAATCTACGAATTTGTGTAGGGTTTTTTTTTTTTTTTTTTTTTTTTTTTTTTGCATTCGAGAGGACGCGGGTTCAAATCCCCGTCCAGGGTTTTCCATGGTTTCCCCAAATCACTCAAGGTGAATGCCGTGATGCTTCCTTTAAAGTGGCCATGGCTAAATTCCTTCCCCTTCCTTGACCCCATCTAATGACTAAGAATTCGACGAGGCGTAGAACCATAAGCAAAAAATAAAAAAAGTGTATGGAACACCTTCATTCAAACGAAACAATATTTTCAGCACAACAACGCCCATTAAAACAACTCAAATTATTTGTTTAAAAACTTAAATTATTACTTATACCATCTGCCGTAACATCAAATGCCAGTTGATATTCTCATCCAGATTAATCTTCAACCTAATCAAAGCTTCTGCAAACATTACTGCTTGAAATATAAAGCATTGTCTAACATACTAATGAGCAAAGAATTTAGCAAAAACATATACTCGAACGAATACAAATAAACAAAAAGCAACTTATAATTAATATGTTATTTTTTAGGGAATATATACTTTCATTTCAGTTTTGTGTCAATTCATTTCTTCGTGGATGCTTAACTAAACTGGACTCTTATTAAATAAAGCGCTTAACCTCTACTATGTGGTAACATCTCTTGCCGTTGTTAATCCACCAACCAATGTTAGCTGCGTGACGTCACATTGTGATGGACACAGTGACCAAGGTTAGCGTTTTATTGGTATAGATAAATAAAAAGGCAACTAATAATTAAAATCTTAATTTATAGGTAAGTTATTCATACTTTTGATTCAGTGTACTGGCAATTAATTTTTTCATGGATGTTTAACTAAGTAGAACTGTTATTAAATTAAGCCCCATTACCTGTAGGTCTACTATGTAATAATATCTCTGGCCGTTGTTAATCCACCAACGAATGTTGGCTGTGTGGTGGACACAGTGAACAAGGTTAGCATTTTATGAGTGTGGATTTAGTATGTTTATAACCATAACAGAAGCAGAGGGATCTGTAAGCTACTATTCCGTGATATCTCGTGGCGTGACAGACATCTCTGGAAGCCCTCAAGATATCTCGCTACGGTTCATCAGTATTCGGACGCTCTGGCCTTTCCGAAATGAGTTCCTTGATAGCGTCGCTGTGCCCCGTGATGTAGTAGACCAACTCACCGGTTCTTGTAAGTTCTCGGGATATCTCCCCGCTATTCATTCTGTATTCGGGGACAGCTGTGGCCTCACATTTCTGGAGTGAGAGGTAATTAATCCTCATGTCAGAACAAAGGCTGCGGTATGACTTCCCGTCTGCAGCACCCTCACGTGAGCAGCTAATACAAATAGTGGAACAGCTGCCTTCCTAAAAGTGGTTTCCAAAGGGGGAGTCCATAAACCACGTAGTTCCATTTTGGCCTCTTGTGAACCATCCTTCCCCCCCCCCCCTCGTAGCCTGACATGGCTGTTGCCCCTACCCCCCCCCCCTTCCCCGCGCGGAACGTAGCTTTTTTCACTATTGATTCCAGAACACATTTTGTACTGTTCTCTCTTGTCAGACTATCGTAAATTACATACGGAGATAATTAAATGACGGAAATAAATATTTACATGCTGTTGAGCATTCTGTACCTTAACTCTGACAAATAATATGAATTAAAAGCTACGTGGCCTGGCTCGGAACCCACCACGTAGCCCAGCGCAGCATTCCAGTAAACACCTCCTCCCCTTTAGACCAAGCCACATAGTTTATGGACGCTCCTAAGTCAGGAGTCACATTAGAAAACTTAAAGATGTTACCAAACCCTACGTACTGATTCCCGAAATAAGTCACTTTCTGACATTTACTAAGCAAACGTATTTCCCTATCTATATCGTCAATAGTATCATAGCTCATAAATACCTGCTTTAATATCATAAAGTAACTCTGTCTGTTTGTATAGTTTCCTCGACTAAATGGCTAAACCTATCTTGATGAATTCGACAAGGAAATATTATGTATCATTAGGAAGGACATAAGATACATTTCGCCGGCCTCGGTAGCGTAGGGGGCTAGAGTGTTAGCTCCACGTGCCGAAGGTCGCCGGTTCGAGTCCGGCCGAGGGCATGGGTGTTTAGTGTATGTGTTGTCTTTATGCCATGTCCGTCGTGTTGTGTCTAGAACCACTTGGAAAAATAATACACTGTGAAGCAATGAAATACACTGGATGATTCAAAATACACTTGAGTTGGCTGTATGGCCTCGAAGCCAAAAGCCATCAAAAAAAAAGATACATTTCTCGGGATAAATAACATATTTAATTAGGAAATTATGAAAACTATCCAAAAGTGATAGATGGATAGCGTGTGTAAGTCTGTGTAATGTTATATTGTTCTCTCAGGCTTTGGTTCTCTCGCAGTCAGCTTGTGTATGATCTATTTATAAGTTTCATCTTGATTATGGGGACCGAGTCAGGAGGAGAGCGCCCTCCAGCCTGGCATTCGGGAGGACGGAGGTTCAAACCGCGTCTGGCCATCATGACAGCGGTTTTACATGGTTTCTCGAAATTCCTACTTGGGCGCTAATAACCGAGACTTAAGTTAAGCCAAAACAACACCAACCTAGTTCCTCCAGGTTAAAGCTGGGATGCTTCTTTTAAAAGGTCATGGCCAATCCCTTTCCCGATCCCTATCCCTTTAGGTAAGTTAGGTAGGAAATGGCCCATCAGCAGCTCGCCTTCCAGTCTTCACCCGGTGGGAATTAAGCAGGAAATGTATGTGTTGTCTTTAACGTACCGAAATGAGAAATTGGAAGGAGTGTATATGACTTATTCTCCTGCTCTAATAGGATAGGGATCGAGACAGTACGGATACAATGTTTTGATTTTCTTCTAAAATTCATCGATCAAATAAGAAACATCAACAACGTCATACGCAGGCTTTTTATAATCGACGATGCACATACATTATAAAGATATAACTTCTGAAAAACAATGAAATCTGTGGTATATTCTTTTTCACGTGCCAGTAAGTGCTGCAACTCGACGTGGCATTGATGGAACAAGTCTTTCAGAATTCCCGTGAAGAAATATTCAGTGGCGGTTCCTCCACAGCCGTCCATAATTGCGGAAATGTTGGCGGCGCAGAACGCTGTGCACGAACTGAACTTTTTTTTTATCGTGTCTCGGATGTGTTCGACTGGATTCATGAGTGCTAAATGGCCAAATCATGTTGCTGTAACTGTCCAGAATGTTGCTCATACCAATAAGGAATGATTTTGGCGAGGAGACATGGCGCATGGTCGTGTTGTAAAAGTCCGTCGTTGAATGACTAGCTGCAGATGATCTCCCAAATAGCTGATAGGGGCCATTCCCATTGAACTGTCCATGCCCTACCAGGGTGGAGCAACCACCAGCTTCACAGAGCCTTCCTGGGGATATAGTTCTATGGCCTTGTGGGGTCTGTGCTTCACTCTAGCCGGGTCAAGTTACGGTAGATTTACCCATATACTATTTTAAGCTACCCAATAATTTTTTTAGCAAATTTCATTAAATTCGCGCCTACCATTTCATGAATTAAACCCAATTTAAATAATGCAAAAATAAGACTGTAAAATAATTATTTTATGTCTAGTGGTAATATAAAATACTAACTATGTTTCTGGAGATCTGGAGAATCTCTAGTAACAAGGAGAAAATGTGAGGGCTAGTCATGGAGATTACAAAAGTGATTTTGGAAGAGCATTATTTTTGCAGAAATGGAATGGATTGAGATAAGAGGAGAAATGACCCTTGCAGCGAGATACCGGAATATGCAAGGAATTTAAAATAACGGAAAATATGTACGGCTGCGACCATAGAGAACATTATTGGTGCTGAAGTTGTGTTATGTTAATTTTTCATACAGCAGAGTAATATATGAAGTGCTGCAGAAAGATTTCATGGTGGTGTTTCGTTTTTTAAAGGAAGATATCAAAAGAGAATTTCAGGTGGAGTAAAATGTTTTCTTTCAAATAATAAGAAAAAAAATTATAACCGGATGGATTGACGAGAGTTGAAATCCTTCAAAGCGAAAAGAGACGTCAAAAAATGAATTTCCTTCCTGGTGTGAAGTCTTAAGGCGCACGACAAGACAAAAGAAAATATTTTAAATTTAATTATAATCATCGTTGAATGATCAGAAATAGGATTTGAATGTTGATTAATTGAAATAAAAACCCAAAATAGTATTAGGGTATATAGAAGATTTCCATCTGAATATATCCAAAGGTTAGGTTATAATTTGAATATCAAGCATTCAGGATTTTTTTTTCACGTTTTGCTTTTACTGGTAATACAAAAGACTCACTTTCGTGTAAAAAAGCTACAGTTACTGATAGGTTACTGTTAGTAGTCAACGATTGTAGTTTCGTTGACAGTAAAACTTCAACGCAAACTATGTACTCTGGCATATTTTAGTAATTATTAATTTACGCACTTTCTTCTTTAATTAAATTCCCATTCACGTTCAATGCTGCCATATATGGGGTTGAATGACTGAATAACCGAGATTTAAGAAAGAAAGCAGTACATGCCGTATTATGTTTACGAAGTATGGCGTATGCAACATGTAGAATGTATTGCATCTTGATTTTTCATACGATACGTGCAAAAGCTTACATACTGCTCCGTCGTCGTGTAACGTAGAAACATAAGACATACTGAATATTAAAGTCTGATCCTAAGTTTTAAAACATCGAAATTTGCCCATTATTAGTTTTTCTGTAACAGAAATGCACGGGTTTCGCTTTTACAGATATATAGCTATGGAATGATTACTTATTTCTGCATTCCAATCACTTTTAACAATTCTACTTTCTCAGATATGAATTGTTTCATGTCAACAAATAATGCAGCCAAAAAAATGTCAATATAACTTGGTTTTTCCCTTGCGTATCATAAATTTGGCTTGTCAGTTACAGCCATAGATGGTCAGTAACTAATCAGATAATTTTTTATGAGAATTATCAGAATCAGTCAGTTACTTAGAAGTTTTCAGGGAGCTGTTACATCGTATCCTACTTTAAACTTCTGGAGGAACAGAAAATCGGCGCCGTGCGATCGTCCGCTGTTTATAGGGCGTCTGGGCGACTCATTTGAATTTGAGATTCACGGGAAGTAATCTTAAATGAGAAGTTTCAAGACGCGAGAGTGTTAGTTTCCTCGCGGAAGGACAATCGGATTTCCGGTCCCGTCAGGAACTGAGGAGGTGGCGGGATAAAGAGAAGCAGTGATCTAACGGATTCTGAAAGCACTCTCTCTGCAATTCAAAAGTAATACGGGATCTCAAGGTGATAACCCCGGGTTCCGACAAGGCAGGCGACTTTTAACGACACCATTAAGGATGCGAATACTTTCCTTCTCATTTTATGGAACAATAGTTAGGGAACATGTTGATAGATTGTTTGCTGATGATGCGGTTATTTATAGGGAAGTAAGAAATTTGGCCGATTGCTTAGAAATTCAGCGCGATCTGGATGTTATTTTGGCTTGGTGCGCTGAGTGGCAACTTACTCTAAATTGTAAAAAGTGCAAGACAATGAGCATAACTAACAAAAAGAATCCAATTGTTCAGAAATACGAGTTAAACAATACAGTTATTGATATGGTCGATTCTATGAAATATTTGGGAGTAACAGTACAAAGGAACATGAAATGGGACATACACATTAATTCGTTAGTAGGTAGAGCAAATTCTAAGCTGCGATTCATAGGTCGAATCTTGAAAAATTGTAATTAACAAACAAAGGAGATAGCGTACAAATCTCTTGTGCGTCCACATTTGGACTATTGTAGTGCCATTTGGGATCCGTTTCGTAAGGGATTGATCGAAAGTACAGAGAAGAGCCGCTCGATTCGTGACCGCTGACTACAGTCCTTATGAAAGCGTCACAGAACTGATTAGTAGACTAGGTTGGGAGTCTCTGGTAGATAGACGACGCACGATTCTTTTAAACTAATTGGTAAACATGCGTACTCCAACTTTCACTTTTGAGTGTAGTGAAATACTTCTTCCACCAACCTATTTGAGTCGGAAGGACAGGAAAGATAAAATTAGAGAAATAAGGTGCCGGACTGATTCTTATATGAATTCTTTTTTCCCTCGTATCATTAGGGATTGGAATGCACAGCAAAGAGATTATTTTTGGTGCTGAGCACCCTCTGCCACCCACAATTTTGTGAATTGCAGAGTATATATGTAGATGTAGATGTAGATGTAAATTAACTTTTTAGTGCAATTTGCTTAGGTTGTATTGATATACTTTCAAACCTCCTAGGCATGCTGCATAGCTTCTACACCGATCAGCCATATTATTATGACCAGCCATCTACTATCGATATAAATCCGTCCAGGCGATAGCAGCGTCACCTGACGAGGGATTACTGCTAGTCAGACACACGCACGGTGAATTTAGTATCAGTGAGCGTGCTATCCGTGTTTACTATGGGGCGCGCGATCTGTCTGAGATTTACCGAGGGCAGATTGTGATGGCCCAGAGGTTCAGCACGAGCATTTCAGAAACTTCACAAGTTGTAGGGTGTTCGAGGAGTGCTGTGGTGAGTGTCTTCAACAAGTGGCGAAACCACGTCCAAACGTCGAGGTGCTGGGTGGCCACCCACCATTACAGATTTCTGACGTCGTAGGCTGGACAGTCTAGGACAGGCAGAGAACTGTGGTAGAACTAACATCAGACTTAAATGCTGGGCAGAATGCAAGTGTGTCCGAACACACAGTCCACCTAACACTCCTAACGATGGGCCTCCGCAGCCGACGACTCATGCATGTGTCAATGTTAACACCACGACATAGGCAACTACGACTGAAATAGTCACTTGACCATCGTCACTGGACGTTGGCGCAGTGGCAGTGCGTTGCATGTTCTGATGAATGCCGATACCTTCTTCATCATACCTATGGGAGGGTGCGAATCCGTCGTTTTCCAGGGGATCAGCTTCTTGACACATGAACTGCGGGACAGAGACAAGCTGGCGGCGGCTCAATTATGCTCTCAAGAACATTCAAGAGGGCATCCACAGGTCCAGTGGAGATCGTGCAATGCACCATGACGGCCAACAAGTATCGTACACTGGCTGCAGACCACATAAACCCCTTCATGACAACCATGTTTCGCAGGGGCAGTGGCCGTTTTTCAACAAGATAATGTGCCATCTCACAAGGCCAGAAGTGTGATGGAATGGTTCGAAAAACACAGTGGTGAGCTCCAATTGATGTGCGGGCCCCCAATTTACCAGGTCTGAACCCGGTCGAACATATCAGGGATGAGATTGAACGTGGCGTCAGAACTCATCGCTCCTCTCCCCCGGAATTCACGAGAATTAGGTGGCTTGTGTGTGCAGATGTGGTGCCAACCTACCAAGGCCACATTGCTTCCATGACAAGACGCGTCTCCGCTGTTATCTGTGCCAAAGGTGGCCATACCGGCTATTAGGTAGGTGGTCATAATGATCTGCCTGATCATTGTAATTCGCCAACTATTTAAACGTAATTTTTACATCAATTCTTTTAAGTGCTTAAATTTAGATGTTTATGGACTTGTTCTGTCAATATATGCCAAATTTAGTGTCACTATTGCTTTATTACAACTACCTATTAGGCTCTTGTATTTTGACGTAAGATCTTCTGCTAAATGAAGCACACCATATTAAATTATACTGTTTTATGAATCTAATATAAAAAGTTGAAAACTTATCTCATATACAGGGTGTTACAAAAAGGTACGGCCAAACTTTCAGGAAACATTCCTCACACACAAACAAAGAAAATATGTTATGTGGACATGTGTCCGGAAACGCTTACTTTTCATGTTAGAGCTCATTTTATTACTTCTCTTCAAATCACATTAAACATGGAATGGAAACACACAGCAACAGAACGTACCAGCGTGACTTCAAACACTTTGTTACAGGAAATGTTCAAAATGTCCTCCGTTAGCGAGGATACATGCATCCACCCTCCGTCGCATGGAATCCCTGATGCGCTGATGCAGCCCTGGAGAATGGCGTATTGTATCACAGTCGTCCACAATACGAGCACGAAGAGTCTCTACATTTGGCACCGGGGTTGCGTAGACAAGGGCTTTCAAATGCCCCCATAAATGGAAGTCAAGAGGGATGAGGTCAGGAGAGCGTGGGGGCCATGGAATTGGTCCGTACAGTACAGTACATACTAACGAAACCTAAATGAGCTCTAACATGGAAAGTAAGCGTTTCCGGACACATGTCCACATAACATATTTTCTTTGTTTGTGTATGAGGAATGTTTCCTGAAAGTTTGGCCTTACCTTTTTGTAACACCCTGTATAATCGTTCACACAATTTTAATTTAACAATATTTAAATTGGTATGACACTTTTCATTATTACTCAAATGATTTCCTTGTATTAAATATTTAATTACGTGGTTAAAACAACCCAACCTTTCTGTAGTTTTAACAATTTATATATTCACTTCTTAAATTACTACTAACACATGAATGTTCTTTTTGTTTTTAAGTTTCATTCCTCCCAGGTGAAGGCTGCTGGAGGTTCTTGAGGACCCTTTTCAGCCAACTAACCTGAAGGGGAGAGAGGGGGGATGGAAGTCGGCCATGGCCTACTAGGGAACCATCCCATCATTCGTCTTACGTGACTGAGGAAAACCACGGAAAAACCCAGTCAGGATGGCCGAACGGGGTTTGACCCCCGTCCTCGCGAATGAAAGTTAGTATTACGAATTCGCACTACTTCAGCCTCGGTCGTTCTTCTTCTTGACTTTTATCATGAATAATGTTAGTCTTATTAGTTTCTATATAACTTACAGTCCATATAATTTCGGCTAGTTTAACAATGTCACACACCCTCTGATTTGACATCCAGCGATCATTTCTGTTAAACGTTGACCAAAGGTAAAACAGCTTTCCCACTAAAAAAAAAAAAAAAAAAAAAAAAAAAAAAAAAAAAAAAAAAAAAAACACATACATACATTTAAATTCTTTCACATATTTCCCTCGCTTTAGGTTTAATTTATACAACAATTAACTTTTTCTAAAAATAGTTGATTTTTTAGAGGAGTTTAACTTAAAGATGGTTTGTAGATTTTAGCCTAAACTAAATTATAGCTAAAATTCTGAGCATTTTTTTGTATTTCAACCAGTTATAGTTTTGGCCATCCTTTTTTTTTTTAAAAAAAAAAAATAGCAATCTACAATCAATACGAAGGGGAACAACTTCGTCTGCCTTGAAAGAAAATGTTCGTTTTTAAGTTATATTAATTTAAAAGAAGCTTTAATGACAGATTCAATCAGCAATAACAGACTTAAAACTTACCATTTATTAATAAAAGGTTATAGTTGATGACTGAAGCGATTTCACAAATTTTCTATGGCTATATTATTTCACATATTGTCAAAAACTTTACAATCATACAGAAAAACATAAGAAAGAGTATTGCTCCACTTCATTTGGGAAACCGATGGCTCAGTCGTGGTGGGGATGATGAATAGGGCTCCACGCCCTCCCGTCCTAACCCCGCGTTGTTTTATTTTTTTAGAGGTTGGGGCACGAACAGCACTTTTGAACAAACTGATAGGGATATGCCATACTGGGTGTGGAAAGAATCTGACTATCGGCTTGATAGCTGTGCCTGCAATATGAAACAAAACAAAACAAAAACTTTTTGAGTTTTTCTGTATCACTGCAAAGTTTTGTCATGATGTGTCACACAATATAGCTGCAGTAAATTTGTGAAATCGCTTCAATCAAATATAATAACCTTATATCCCAGCGTACAACAGATGACGAGAATTTTAAGGTACGTTCCCACGTCGCGTCCCTCGGCGCGTGTTAGGGGACGCCTCTCAACTTTGCCGCATATGTTATAGCAGGTACGGCGCGCCTCGATCCACCACCAGGCGGTAGAAGATGAAAGGCGCGTACTGCCTACCACGCGCAGTGGGAATGGGCCTTTAGGAGTTTCGTGAATCAATTAAAAAGGGTATGACACAAGATTATAGTCTATCTCCATTAATATTCAACATTTATGTAGAGGAAGAAATAAAGGTAGTAAAAGAAAAATTTGAAAGTGGTGTAAGTATTGAAGTAGAAAAAATCAATATGTTACAATTTGTTGATAAAATTGTTCTGTTGGTGGAACAGATTGAGGACACAGAAGTAACGGAATGTCATGAATAAAATACTGAATGAAGATATTGGAGTGAATATAAACCAAAGAAAAACAAAATAGACGAAATGGGTAGAAATTATAGCAGTAATAGCTGATTAAATATAAAAATAGGATCGGATGCGAAAGAAGAAGTAAACCAATTCTGCTACTAAGAAAGTAAACTTACAACTGATGACCGAAGCAGGAATGATGTTAAAAGCATAATAGGACTAGCGAAAAAGCCTTCATGAAAAAGATAAATATTTTAGATTTAAATATATACTAATATTATAAATGCGAAAGTAACTCTGGCTCTCTGTCTGTTTGTTACGTTTCTTGGGCTAAACGGCTAATCCGACCGTGATGAAATTTGACAAGGAGATGCTATTTGGAATTACGATGGACATATACTTTTTCTGCATAAATAATACGTGTTATCATATAAATTTGATAAATTGCTGAACAGCGATAGACAGAAACGTAAGATGTGTAATTATCTGTACTATTTTTCCTCATAGCGATCTGGTAACTCGGTGGTTAAAGCTCTTGCTTACTGGTGTTCGGAGCGCGGTCTACGGTTTAAATCCCGGTGGATGCAATGGTTTCTAGAAATTGTTTTTTATCGCCTGGATCATCGGTTGTTCGGATTGCCTGTAAAATTGTAGATACTATAAATTTAGGGGTTCAATGCGTGGCAAATCGTAATGGTCTATCAATGCTGTAGGTGTACACTTTTTAACATTGTATTGACCCCTCAAGGGTTGTAATTGTCGCAGTCAGTGTGTGTGTGATCTGTACTATTAGTATTATAAATGCGGAAGTAAGTCTCTGTCTTTTTGTTCCGTTATGATGTCCAAATGGCTATACCGATATTGATGGAATTTGACAAGGAAATACCTTGTATCTGTAGGAATGACACAGGATATTTTTTTCGGTATGAATAACAGTTGTAGTCACGATATTTTCAGAATTTTTCGAATGGTGACAGAGAGACCGATGCATGTGTTAATCGGTAATGTTACGTCGGTTGTTCAATTTGTGCTTCTCGCGCAGTGTGTTAATATATGATTTGTTAATAAATTTCGTTTAGAGACAAAACGTATTATTTAGTATAGATGTCGATTTTCTCTGTACTGTTACTTTGTGTCTGCCTAAAAGTTACTGGAACCAGTTTATTTGTCTTCTTTTTTTGACATGCCTTGCTGGCGTAAACCTGGCCTAAAGTATAGCTCTAGCAGAGCAAGAAAAGCTTAAGTTATTAGAACCCAAGAATCTGATGCTCATGCTGAAGAAAGAAGAAAAGACCAAGGTGAAATAAAGCGGCCCTTAGTTAACACCCCACCCCCTATTCCAACATCGCCGCACATTCGTTTGTTTTTCTATTTTTAAATATGTTGGAAATCGATTCTATTCATGAGACAGGAATGGTGGTAGAATGATACAGTGATGGATTTCCTGTCATATTATGCCGACTCAGTGTTGTTGGTACCAATCCTACTTTACTAACAGCTTTCTGTATTCAATTCTGGCAACGAAATTCTTAATCCACTTGTACGAAGTCGCGGGTACTAGCTAGTATTTATATAAGACCCAGAAAGAAAATTTTAAAACTCTATGTGTGGAGCACTTCATGGTAGCGAACAATGGAACTCGGAATACCAGGAAAAAAAATTGAAGCATTTGAAATGTGGTGTTACAGAAGAATGCTGAACATTAAATGGACAGATAAAGTAGGAAATGAACGTGTTTTGGAAATGATGGGTGAGAAAACAAACTTAGAAAAGAGTCTTAAAGAAAGAAGAGGCAGTATGTCGGGTTACATATTGGTTAATTAGTTAGTGGACGTAACGATCGAGGGTAATAACTTCAGAGGAAGACAAAGTTAAGAATACGTAAAGCAGATAATCGATGACGTAGGTTGTAAGGAGTTTGTAGAGATGAAGAGGTTGGCGCAAGATAGGAAGGGATGAAGTATTCCATCAAACCAGTCGAGATACTGATGATAGGAAACAATTAAAAAAGGCTACCGGTTTCTTCAGGCAATGTTGTTATAGGTTTATCGGCAACTTTTGCAGCATTCGCCCCTCATGCTACACGTTGAAACCAGTAGTCCATCGTGCAGGTAAAAATGGAAGCCTCAGAATGTTGAGAGCTGAAGATACCACACGGCGGCATTGAGCTTCGAGTTTCCATTACGAGATACGAATCAGCCGCCGGCAGCATTACCCGCTATTAGCGAGACGTTATTAATGGATACGTTTAGGCTTTTGTACAGTCTATCAGCTCTTCGCATGCATCGACGCTGAATAATTGGGCGTCTGCTGGCTGCTGGCTGCTGATTACTCTCCGCTCCACACGTACGATATTATTAAAACTAATAACAGGGCCGCCACTCACGGCCTTTCAGTGGCGGTCCAACAAAGAGCTACGCGCTCGTAAAACAACTTTACGAGCCGCTTCGAAATTTGTTTCTCTTACTCCCCTCCTCTCCCTTACTTAACCCTTTCATCACAACGTTGAGACCTACCAGAAGAGGAATGAGTAAATAAGTAACGAGCTGGCCACACCACTACTGACATATGAGTCACGCAGGTTATAAACAGACCTGAGTTACTAAGGTAATTGTTAATAGTAATTACCAAATAGTAAAGAGAAGAAATACGACAGTAACTTGCAACCATAACTCATAAGTAGGGTTCCGATCTTTATGACGAAAAAAATTAGAAAAATATACAGGCAAATATGAACTTAAGAACGGGTGAATATGATCTAAAAATAACAAAATATGACCAATTATTTAAATTTACTATACATCAAAACATGTTTAATCATACATCATTTATTTTATACAGTAGTATTGCTTCCATACAGTCAAAATAATTTGTTTCTGTGCACTCACTACACCACTGGGAAATTAAATTTTAAATCGTTTTATTGAAATCTCTTTAATTTAACATAATTTACAGAAAAGAACTCTTTCGTCTGTATTAAAATACTACTCTCCAAATTCCTTTACGTAATTCCATGACTGCACACTGTCAGAATATTTTGTGTTCGGCATGATGACTGAAGATTATTTTCAAAAGTATTGGTGACATTGATTGATGCGGGTCGACACAGGCATGCTGCTGCGGCATTGTCGAGATTAAAAGGCGAGCGCAACATTAACATTTAGAGAGTGACAATAATGTATAACTATAATTCTTCACTGGTGAATTGTGACCAATTCAGTGACGATTGGTTTTGTCCTCCAATGTATAATAGGAGTACAGTTCTGTGAATAATCATATTAATTTCTTCTCATCTATGTCTAGTGAATTTGCGGTACTACTAAAAAATTACCAGATTTTTCCTCAAAATATCACCATATGACCATAAATAGTATCGTAATGTGACCAAAACCAGGAAAATGGCCTGAATATGCATTTAAATGCTGTACAAAATACAGTTAAATACAATCAGAAACAGTTAATCAGTGTTTAATTCAGCATTACAGCTCTAAAAATAAGGCAGGAAAAAAATATGACTTGTCGTGAAGATTGAAACCCTACTCATAAGGGTTGAATTAACACTGTAAAACGTACGTCAAAAAGGGCACCTCCTAAAATGTAGTAATTCGGAACTTCGTGATTTGTAAATTGAATTTCGGAGATTTTCAGATAATTTTGTCAGGTCCTCAGGAGATTTTGGCTATCAAGAAATTATGTAACTGAATTCGTTCCTCTCTGAAATGACGGGTAACTTCTCGAAAAAAAACAGGATCGATAACTTTTATAAGGTGAAACAACTAGAGTTGATAAAAAAAGTGGATTTTTGCGTAGAAGAAATCTTAAAAGGTTAAAAAAGAAACGTTGAGGTAGGGAATATAGTATCAAAAGAAGTGAAATGAAAATTGGAGTGCCACAGAGTAGCGTGTTGGGACCATTGCTATTCATTATTCTAATGAAAAATTGTGTTGATTGTTTACTATCAGAAGTTTGATTGTTTGCAGATGACATAATGACATATAATAGGATCAAAACTCTAGAGGACTGTAAACAGTTGCAGGGTGATCTGGACAGGACATCTAGTTGGGTTGGTCAACATGGGAAGAAGATAAAAGTAAAGAAGAGTCAGCATATTAGGTACACAGATAAAAAGCTAAAGCTTGATTATGATTATAAGGTGGAAAAAGAATTGCTTGTTGAAGACTTGAAGTATAGATAGCTTGGCATAACATTTGATAACAAGCTCAACTGGGCAGGACAAATTTGACTGGTAATATGAAAAGGTTTCAAAATCCTTGTTGGAGAGAGTGATGAGGGATTTTACGAGAGAATTACAATGTTACCAAACTTTGTGTAATACCATTGCTTGAATATGGCAGTGTAGTATGAGACCCACATTTTGAGTATCAAAAACAGGATTTGTAGAGGGTGCAAAAAAGGGGTTGCTAGATTTGTTTATGTAAATTACCACAGAACGCAATCAGTAACAGATGTGACAAAAGGGTGGATTGTAAGGAGAGTCATTAGAGTTTACAAGGCGTATATCGGCGATGAGGAGGGAAAGAATTTGGAGTAATGCATGGCAGGGAAAAGATGGCCATGACCACAAGCTGGCATTCGATTTCAGGCACAAGGGTGTGGGAAGATTTTCTTTCGTAGGTAAAGGGGGTCGGGGATTGGAATAAGTTACCAAAAGAAATGATGAATAATATACCAAAAAGTTGAAAGAATGTTGAGTTGAAATTTATAGAGGGAATAGAGGGCACAAGAAAGGGGGAAAATAGATGTTTAAGGAAATTTACACCGGAGCTAGCACTCCATCGCAATTATATTAAATAATATTAACATTTATTGGGTCGAAACACAATGAGAAACATCAACGAACAAGACATCAAAACACTGTTCATAGGATAAACAAACAACTACACAATTAATCACTGCGTATCTGTCTCAGAAACAAATTTAATTTATTTGTCGGAATGTAATTTACAGTAAACAGAACCTTAAGATTGTTACATTGCGTCGGATATTTAGGTTTGGCTAATTTTCGAATGTGTTATTATCGTTCAAAATTTTCATTCAGCCTATTCTACTAACGAAGCTACTTTCCCGTTTTCTGTGTAGATAGTAGAAATTGTGACCCGTTTGTTTGGAAGCAAAAACTGTTTCGTTAGCTATTCTGAAGAGACTCAAGAAGGAATAACAATAATAATAATAATTGAAAGAAAAAATTAACAAAACACAAGACAAATAAAAACAAGGCACCAGAGAAATAAAAGTAATAATTTTGAGAGTAGTTATTTCACCGATAATGGTGAAATTAGAGTCGCAGAAATTTTTTGTGGTAAAAAAGCAGTATAAAAATTAAATATATCCCAATAGTGCATTGATGACATATTTATACGAAAATATGTCTGGTAATGATTATCATTCGTATGTAATTGTACTTTGGCTCGTTGTTTCCTGAATACAGGTTTTAAGTTGGTCGCATCAGTGGGCACAACAGCTAGTGCTATGACAGTAACAGTTTAAAAATTGTTACAATTACAAAATGTGTTTAAAAAAACGAGCATGATTTAAATAAAGGCAACGCGGTAAATATTAAGAATTCTTGCTGGAAAAAGTTATCAACGAACACCTGTTAGGAAAAGATAATGATTTCACGAGAAACATAGAACGCAATGTTCAGAGCATGACATGGTATAGAAGTGATTTTTATCTTGTCCACCATTGATTTTTTATTGCAGTTACCTGCTTCGAGCCCTTAAAAAATGACTGGTTGAACGCAGAGTTCTGGCAATTCATTTCTTCGAATTTACTATAAAAGAGACAGAGAATACAGCGAAAACGTTTGGACATAGAATATATGGTATATTGGCCATCCTTCCGCACTTGCTTATTACACAATTGTAAATAAAACATCGTCTATTAGCAACTGGTTTTATTGATGTAAGCTCAGACGCGTTTCGCCCTTGTGGAATGGGGCATCGTCAGTGACTGTGGATGTATATACATGTTGGTGTTAACAAAATTACAATATTAATATACAAAACTAACTAATAATAAACTACATTCTACTTACGACTTACTGCCTCAACCATAAGTCGTAAGTAGAATGTAGTTTATTATTAGTTAGTTTTGTATATTAATATTGTAATTTTGTTAACACCAACATGTATATACATCCACAGTCACTGACGATGCCCCATTCCACAAGGGCGAAACGCGTCTGAGCTTACATCAATAAAACCAGTTGCTAATAGACGGTGTTTTATTTACAATTGTTTACATAGAATATAAATAGCTTCAAAATCAGCTAAAAATAACAGGTTTAATGCATCTGGAAATTCATTTCCTGCGTTTCCTTAACAAAATCCAACTGTTATTAAATAACTTCCATAACCTTAAAAATCACACAGTGTGATGCACATACAGTATTTCTTAGTTTATTGAAACAGCAATATCTCTGGACAAAGAGTATAAGAAAACATCGACAGACATTAAATAAACAAGATTCTTATAACAGTTAACATGTCGATTTAAACGAATTACATACATTTCTTTCAGTATTCCGCAAATTCATTTCTTCGCTGATGCGTAGCTAAATAGAATGGCGTTGATCAATGACAATTCTATTGCTCATACAGTATACTCGATTTGGCAGAAACGTCTCTGGCCATTGTATTTTGGCATCGTTGGGCAGAATCGTGACGACATCCTCATTGATACGATTACAGTGAGCGAAGTAACGTTTTATATAGATAGTTCCTTTTGTGATGGCCTAGAAAACAAACTTAAATGACCTAACGTATGAATAACGGAAAAATTTGTTTATTTCATTTAGTCACATCCGCTGGAATTGTTTTAAATTAATTTACCAATTAATGTTCCTGGAACACGATGAACTATCATTCTGAGTTTTTCCGTTTTATTTCCTAAATTTCAAAATAATTTTTCTCCTCACTTCCCTTAGCCATTATTTAATATTCTCTATGAACTCTTTATTTTGAGAGAGTCCTACAGTGTAGAACGGAGATCAATATATTACACCTGCAATAGCTTTTAGTCTTTCATTTCAGTTTCTCAAATTACAGCATTTAAGACTTCTGGGGATGAGAAGAAGCATATCATTAACACTGTGCTTTATCATTTCTGACATGTAAAAGTTTTTACTGCCAAGTTTCGCAAAGTACGCAGAAATTGCACAGCAACTAAAAACACACTTCGGCCTACGAGTAACTTCGAGGCAGCTAGATCCGTAATGCTAGGCCGTGAAATACGCGCCCAGTTTTTCCTTACACCTTTCGAAGATGAAGTTCACGTAGAAACAGTTTGTCTCCCACTTCCCAACTATTACTCGACTAATAGAAGACTCGTGATATGTTATTCATGAAACAGTGAACACATCCCTCAGCTTACTTTATAGAGAGAAAAAAAGGATCTAATAATCTGCTGGAGAAACAGAATTAGAAATAAATGCTGGATAGCCCGTGGGGAGTGTTAAATGGAAATACGGAATCAATAACGTCAAGAGATAAAATCGAAAAATGCTTATTGCAGAGTCTGTTCTCCTTGCACTCTCGCCTAGAGGCAGCAAGGCGCACCATATAATCAGAGTGATAAACAGACAGCTGTGGGAGTTTAATGAGTGTAGTTTGATTATTACTGGAGTAGGCAAGAACATAAAAAACATTTGCGCATATCTGCTGCGCCGCTCAGGCACCCTGCACAACTGAAGACTTGTTTCTTCTTGCTGATCTGCATTCTTTCTATGCTACGAGTCAGCTGCCTAAATACGTAATGAGAATAGTATTCACTGACTAGTCAATACTAAAAAAATGACAGATTTGTGATTGTGTCATCTTGTCAGTGACGCTACAGTCACGCGCACGGCCTTCGTTACCGGTCTGCTAACTGCGGCCAGAGATTACTTTAATTTAATTTAAACTAACAGTCATTACCACGTGAAATTTGACTCGCCTAAGGACAGGTATCCAAGACTTTGCTTCTTTATATTTTAAATATTAACTCGGTCGTCACGATTGGATGGAGTGTGTATTTACGAATAATTCAATGATTAGAGCTAAGGTAGGTTTTCACATGATTGCTCTCCATGTTCTTCTGTCTTCTGCCCTTCCCTTCATGTTCATATCGTTGCCGTTTCCTTTGATGTAATCTGTGATCTTGTACCTTCTTATTCTTCTATCTCCTAGTACTTCCAATGTTTCTTTTAGCAAGCACTTCCCTCTCAGCAAGTGTCCCATCCAGATCTTCTTTCTCTCTTTTATGACTTGGATTATTATTCTTCTTTCATCAACCCTATCGAGCAAGTCAACATTTTACTTTATCTAGCCAGCTTATACTCTCCATTCTTCTCCACATCTACATCTCAGAAGCTTCTAACCGATTTTCATCTTCTCGCCTCAGAGTCCACATCTCTGCCCCATAAAGAGCAACACTCCATACAAAACATTTTCCAAGTCTTGTCATTTCCTGAGCGCTTTGTCTGCTTTAATTAGAGCTTCTAAATCAGGTGTCACCAAGCTTTTATATCCCGTTGACCCCTTCATAGAATATTTGGCTTCTTATCGACCCCCAGATTAAGTATTAAATAGAACGTTAAATCATTTTTGGCATTTCTAAAGCTAAGCAATAAGGAGAATGCGTAACAACCCATTTCTTATAAAATCTACCAAATAATATTTACTGCAAAAGGAAATAATTTCCACTGTTATTATAATCTTAAAATATAGTAAGAAAATAATGGATAGATGGAATAAATTTCGAATAAAGGTCTGCCAAATAGAACGGATGGTTCTTGTACTGTTTTAACTCGTTACATAGCAATGGATCCACATTCCTAAGTAACTCTTCAGATGAGTCATACAAGTCAACACACCTCTTGACAACCACTTTACCTCAGTATTCAAAAGTAATTGGTTGAAAGGTTAATCATTTTCTTCACAGTCGCTTATTCAGAAGATGAGCATTATTTTTATTTATTGACCTGATTTTTATTGAAATATTCCCATTTTTCCTAAACAGTTTAATTAATCTTCTTTAATGTTTATCGACCCTCTTTCGACCCCAGTGCAATAATCGACCCCTGCGGAACTATTATCGACCATTTTGGGGACCCCTGTTCTAGATGATAGATTAGTGGTGGAATTTACTCACAATTAGCACACGTGTTCATGAACTATTATAACCACACTGTTTTATTAGCACAGTTTTAATAGTATAACTCCTACCACCAACCGAAAATTTATGGAAGTAAACACATATAACTTGTGATAGATTTTTATTTCGAAGACTGAAAGCTAATACGAGAGAAAAGTTCAGATTAAAACAAGTCTAGGCTGCAGTTAGCACTTTCGTTTATTACAACAATCATGGCTCCTCAAAGGCACAGTATAGGGTCTTCTTGCACATAATTCGACAGTTCTATAGCGTCTGGTTAGCACAACGATGCAAAGACGACAGCTCGTTGCGGAATCACGAAGAACGTATCCAAGGACCCGGTTTGTCTTCTAACACTCACTGAAACACGAATTCACAGAGTCAAAGTTACCCCGCGACTCCTGCCATTGTCCAGCGAGATTAGTATAAGTACGTAAGAATCGATTAATCGAACTGTCACTCCATACGTATCACCGATACACACACATACATTTTGACAAACCTACTCATTACTACATGAAATAAAAGGTCGCTAGCCTACTGTATTGCGACAACATGTTACTACAAATCGAGTTTATGCAGTTATTTAATAACAATTATATTTAGCTAAGCAAGCACAAAGAAATGAATTGCTAGAACACTGAAAGAAAAGTATGTGTTGCGTTTAAATAAACATATTTGGGAATTACGGGAGATCGCGATTCCGCCAGGAGTTGTCATCATGTACTGCAGTGATCAAACGGAACGCTCCGCTAGAAATTATTTCCGAGGTACAGTACATTTAACGGTTTCATGCTGGTCCAGGCTGTATTACAACCTAATTACTGGTTGAAAATAATGGTCCAGGCTGTATTACAACGGAATTACTGCTTGAAAATGATACGTCTTGCGAATGACTACCGCAGTATTACAACGATATTATTTAATGTTGTAGCCGAATCGCGATCTCCAATAGACCGCATATTTGTCATTAATTTGTTTTTACATATTTATATCCGTTCGTTTTAGATGTTTTCGTTGTATTCTTTGTCCACAGATATTTAAGGAAAAATACTTTAATTTTCGAGCAGAAACGTTAATTGGCTCCTCCTAGCAAAAGAGAGTACATTTCGCTTGTTTTATTGTGAACTAAACAACGTCTAATGTGGTCTCCCCGCCATATTTTATATCGTTAGTACTTCATTTTATGTGAAATGGAAAATTACACTCCACCTTACTCTCTCTCTCGTCTGCGGAGAGAGGTTCATCAATTTTTTGTTCCAACATTAATCACTACTAATTTCATTTGGATAGAGATTTATTGTGTAGTATCACATACATTACACAGCAGTCAACTCATCTCTTTATACAACCGTATTTCTCTTCTTGGCCGCAGTCGTAACAATTTTTATACAGTTTGTGACCTGCAAATGATGTTAGGTTTAGCAGTTGAGCTTCATGTGGTCAGAAAGTCCTACTATTCGACAAAACATCTTTTACTGCTCATCTCTTGCCGCTTTCTTTACATCTCTCTCTCTCTCTCTTTTGTTCATCGCTTCTGCTGTTACATAAACTGCTCCTTTTAATCGGGTCCCCTGAGGCTCGTTTTATTCCTTGCTATCAAGGATGCTTCAAAACTATGCTACTATTATTGAAACTTACGATAATTCATACACATATGAATACATTTACATATACTCTTGAAAGATGACGTGATATATGTCATCTATACTGTGTACGAAGCGTTTCATTATATAGGAGCAAATCATGGATGATAGAAGAGGGAAAAACTAAATGAATGCCGAATTCCGTGGTCTGGTTTGTAGACGGATGTTGAAAATCAGATGAAAGGGAAAGGTAACAAATGAAGAACTTTTTCTATCAGCAGAAGATTCCAGAAGCTTCTTAAAGCTGTCAAAGGGAATAACAAACGAATTAATGGAAAACATACCAGTGTATGACTTTTTTTATTTTTGTTTTATATTTACTTATTATCCGTTCAGCTTGACAGCACAATTTTGGATTTTACGACACATAACATACATATTATTATGACTCAGGTCAGCTTTAGCGAATGACGTAATAACGAAGAAAACGACTGAAGAGGAAATGTACGAAAAAACATAAACGTAGGTCACGAGTTGGATTTATGAATTAAAAAATTAGAGACAAGTTATTCTTTTTTGTGTTTCTTCTTATTTAAATCATGTTGACGTCGAGGTCATTGAAAATGAAAGAGGTAATAAAACAAGAAACAGAAAGGAATTCGGTTACAGCCATTTGAAGGAATCATCCCGGCATTCAAATGGAGTGATTTGGTGAAACCACAGAAACCAGAAATCTGGGTGACATAACGGGGTTTCGAACCAGCGTCTCCCGTAGATGAGGCTAGAGCGTTAGAGCGTTAGAGCGTTAGAGCGTTAACGCTCACCCATCAGGCTTGGTATTGGATTTGTTCTGCAATAAAAAATAAATTAAAAAAAATTAAAAAAAAAAAACATCGTGAGAAGACAAGAGAATTGCTGCCAGCTAAATAGTGAGTTACTAGGACACAGAAAGAGGAAGAGAGACAGAGTGAAGGGGACATTTTTTTTTATCTGCTTAACGTCTCTCTAACAGCGAGGTCTTTAGAGACGGGAAAGGATGGGGGGCAAGAAATTGGAAGAAATTCGGCTATGGCCTTTTGAAGGAAGCATCCCGGCATTTGCCTGGAGTGATTTGGGAAACCATGGAAAACCCAAATCTGGATGCCCGGACGGGGATTCGAACCGCCGTCCTCCCGAATGCGAGGCGAGAACGCTAGCCGTTACTCCACCACGCTCGGTGAAGGAGACAAATTGTAGTTTGGTTGTCCAACTGATTCTATTATGTACCAACCTTAAAGCCCGTCAAAAATGACGGATTGAACGGAGTGTTCTGGCAAATCATTTTTACGCAGTTGTTTAACGAAATAGAATTGTTGTAAAATGCAATCCTCGTGCGTTGCACTGTAGAGAAACGTTTCAGTTATCATTCTGATCCCGTTTACATTTCAACCTAACTACAAACTCCACTATTAATCTACACCTACATCGATTCTCGACAGTTCACAAATATTATGGTTGGCAGAGGGTGGTTTGAACCAAACTGACGCTGGTCATTCCAGTCCCAAATAGCCCGATGAAAGAATATATATAAGCATCAGTACGGAATCTTATATCTCTAATCTTATTCCGACTGTCATTGTGACCTGAATAGGTTGGTGGACGAAGTATTCCATTGCACCTGTAAATAAAAGAAGAATATCGCATATTCTCCAATAAATTCAAACGAAACCTGTCGTTTGTCTGCCAGATAATCCAAGCCCAGTCTATAAATCAATCCAGAGGCGCTTTCTTAAGGGCCGAAGCAAGCAGTCACAAATCGACCGGCTCCTCTGTACTTTCTCTAACGCATCAACCAATCCTTTGCGATAAGGATCCCAAACTCAACAATAGTAATCCAAATATTGACACACGAGAGTTATTTCCTTTGTATGAGTATTGCAATTCTTCAAAATACGACCTATGAATCTTGACCTAGAATTTGCTTTACCTACAATGGAAGTCAGGTGCAGGTCCCGTTTAATGTTGTTTTGTATTACTATGCCGCGGCCGGTAGAAAATCAGTTTCAATTATTAATGTATTCATTGTTTATTTTTTTTACCTTTTGGTTTTACGCCTCGTGGACGTCGAAGTAATTAGAGGCGGGTATATTAATTGTGTTTCGTGTAGTAACATCATGGAAGATCGATATAAACTTGACCCAAAATTTTAACGGATTCTTATACCTCCCTTTTTCGCTACACATCATTCAGATTCATATTTCAAACGTTTTAAAGTATGACAGTGGCAACTATTTAAATGCGACTGAAATAATGACTTCAGTAGTATGGCGTCAGTCAAAGGAAAGGAAATTAAAAATGATTCTTGAAAACTTACTTTTGCCGCGTAATATTAGTTTTAATCGTGGCCTAGGCCTCATAGATCGTGTTCAATGCAGAACTACTTTCATTCAAACAAAATAATGATTTCAGTAACACGGATCTCAATTAAAAAAAAAAAAAAAAAAAAAAAAAAAAAAAAAAAAAAAAAAAAAAAATTAAATGTCTCATATTTTCCGCTGTAACAATGAATTTTAATACTTCTGATCTAAAAGAAAAGCTTCGTTCCCTCTTCTGTATCGACGAATACAAATAATTCTATTATTAAGTGAAAGCTTCCATCTCAAGCGCATTTATACATTCACATGATCCCGAATTTCTTAGCTTACTGTAACACTGACAACATCATATAGGGAAAACATCTACATTGAACGAATATAAATAAGCAAAAGGCAACTAACAATTAATAAGATGATTAAAACGAAACATCAGCGTCGACTCAATTCGTTGTTTCGCAGTTGCTTAACTAAATGCAATTATTATTACGTAACTCGTATAGCCTCAGTTTAGTAGTAACATCTTTGGCGATTGTTAGTTCGCTAACGGAGGCCGAGAGCATGACGTCGCAGCGTTAGTTAGCTTTTCATTAGTATTGACTGACTGTGGACGAATGCGGAAATGTGGTTTCCGACGCTGTGAAGAGACATATGTACGGCTACAGGCAGGTAGGGCGTGTTTTTTTTTTTTTTTTGCAGGTGTTGGAGTGAACCTGTGGAATACGGCACGGTGCTCGGATGCTGGGCCGGGCAGTGGGCGTGGGGTCATTGGCCTCGCGCACCTGCTCCGCTCCCGGACGGCGCGCGATTAGCGGCCACGCTTCACTACCGCCACTCTGCACAGTACTAATTACTCCGCGCACTACTAGCCGTCCACGCGGCGACCCAATAACACACGTCAAATACACGCCGTTACTTAACTTCCTTGGTGTCTTCCTGTTAAATGATTCACTAGCTTCTGTGCCCGTCAAAAATAACGGATTGAACACAGAGTTGTGACCATTCATTTATTCGATCTCACTATAACAATAACAGAAAATATAGCGAAAAAATCTACATGGAATATAAATAGCTTCTGAAACCGTCAAAAATAAGGGGTTGAACGCAGTAATATAGCAATTCATTTCCTCGCAGTTTCTTAACCAAATACGATTATTACTAAATAACTCTCTGGACCTTAAATATGATGTAATGTGGTACATATCTCTCAGTTTACAATAACAGTGTTAAGTGTGAACGTGTTGAGGACCAAACCATGAACCATATGCTCCAGTACCATATGTTCCCATTATTCTGTTTCTAGGAACACCGAGTGTGGTTTAGGTTGCGAAGTATTGGGCGAAATGTGTTTAAGTGATTAATCTTTACGATTTTTAACTGTGTATTTAATCTTTGTGACTCAGCGATAATAATCATAATTGTATTAGCAATATCTCCGAACAGAGACTATAAGAAAACGTCTACACCGACTGAATATAAGTAAACAAAAAGTGAGTTATAAACAGTACGTTAATTTAAATGCAATAAACACTCTCCTTTCAGTGTTTTGATGTTTCATTTCTTCGCGGATAATTAACTAAATAGAACTGTTACTGAACCACTCTCATAAACTGTACTGTTTAGTAACAGCTCTAGTTGTTGTCAGTGGCGTAGCTAGGTCAACAAGGGCCCCGGTGCAAAAAATTTATTTTGGGCCCTCAGGTCAGACGGGCGATCTTTTTGCTTTGTGTGCTGGTAGGGGCCCCCTGAACTGAGGATGGGGGCCCTTGAATTGTTCTTTAGGGGCCCCTGAGCAGTGGTTGGGGCCCCCGCTGAGCAGCGAGGGCCCTCTTAGTGAGGGGCTCCTGTGTTCTCAGGGGCCCCTTAGACGACGGTAGAGCTAAAAAAAAAAAAGGTCGCCAGTTTGCCGTGGAGGCTCGTGGGCCCTCTAAACTGCGCTTGAGGGCCCCTAGAGATGCGCTTAGGGGCCCCTTGAGGTATGCTTAGGGGCCCCCTGAGCGTGAGGGCCCCGGTGCACTGCACCGCCTAGCCCCATAGTAGCTACGCCCCTGGTTGTTGTTAACCCAGCAACGAAGGCTGGGTACGTAGCATCGGCAATGCGGACATGGCTACACAATGGTCAAACTTAACAATGGATTCTTCGGAATCGTTAACAAAAGATGATAACTACTTTGCACTGTTATTTTTTCATTCGTTACCTTGTGTACTGCATTTCCCCTCACATCAGCTAGTATATTTAGGTAGCCCTACGTATTTCAGGATTGATCAGGTCATTCTTCTCCATATACCAATGAAAAAATTTATCTTGTTTTTTTTATGTTTTTTTCAATTACTATTCAGTTGTGACTAATGATATAATCATTTCCAGTTACCTTATTTACTGTCAAATTTTACACTTTTTAACTCGGAACTAGTTCACATTTAATTGGCAACAATTTACAACTTTTATCGATTTCCACCGATCGCCACACATTCCGTTAATCTACATTTTTCTGTAACTACTTCTTCATACATCCATTATCATGTAGATTTGTCCATCCACGTTCATTCTTATTCCTAGAAATGTTCTCCCATGGCCACCATTTATTCTTCTCCCTTGGTGCAGGTAGCTCTCTGCTCTTATTGTTCCTTGGCTGGATACCTTTTATGAGGTACACAACCTCACTAATTGTGAAAATTAATATTTTGTTATTTAATAATTATGATTATGTATAGTAACCTTGGACATTTAAATTTCAAGGTCGGAGAACGTCAAGCCAGACCAAAGAAGATCTCTGGTTTAGGAGTAAGTGTGGTAAAATTGATGGATCGAGAAGTACGAATAAAAAGATGTTCCAAAATCCTGGCTGGAGAAACGCAAGATTGTAATTTAATATTAAAAGATAAGCCCGAGGATAAAGGAAAAGTATAATTCTGCTAATGAACTGTAACCATTGTGTTCAGATAGAATAATGTTTGTAAACAGGATACCAAAAGATAAGTGCGTAGCAATTGTTATTCTGAAAGTCTAATAAACTATTTCAATTGATATTTAAAGACTAATTAACTTCATTTAAAACGTAATATACTTTCAGCAGTGGTATTAAACCCAGTAATGGATATAGAAAATAAATAAAAATAATGCAGTGTGATCCGATACGGAAAGTATAAAATATTATTCTGTTTATTTATAATTAAGGAGGAAACCTTATACTTCGCTCAAATGCAATACGATATTAACAATCATTACAGTAGTCATCATATGGGAATTGAGCCATTACCTGCGTACAGCTGCTAAAAATTCTTCTCACGTATTCAGCCGGATAAGCTATGCCATGCACGTCGTTTTGACAGTCCTATTCGCCGACTTCATCAGGTGAAATGTTTATGGCGAAATGGTTACTGTGAAAACACGTCACGGACTCAGCATCGCGAGGCAGACACAGTCGGTGACGTGTAGTAACCATTTTGACCTTCCATTTCACCTGATGAACATGGCGAAGGTATGTGTTGAAACGTCATGCATGGTAGAACTTATCGGGGAGAAAAACCGAGAATATTTTTCAACAATTATGACCACGTCATTACATTATACATACCGTCAACATCCCGCCTTTTCTGTCTGTTATGATATACTAGTTGTTACCTGCGAATTCGTATGCGTGGACATAGAATTTAATTGCTAGACAACGCAACATGTGTTGATGACAAAAACTTTTATGTAAACACAAAATAATAGTGTGGTGCAGCGCAAATCCATACCTACATTATATAATAAGTCTCTAGAGGGAAAGTGACTATTCGGAAAAGACCTCGAACGACTGGACATTGACCCCAGTAAAATTTGCAACAGGGATAGTTACAGAACGTCGATTAAAACATCACATTCTCTACGGACACTAACAGCCAAACACTGTGACGTGAGCCTGCGCTGAAATGGATCCAGGAAAGAAAATAAAACCACAGTGCAAGGATAAAATACTATTGGAACAAGAAGAAAGCTTACCTGAGTAAAGAACCACGTGGTCCGTAGAGACCAAAACGAAAAAGAAGAAGAAGTTGTGTCTGTACATTAACAGATCATACACAAACTGACTGCGAAAGAAGCAAAGCCTTAGCAACCAATATAACATACGCCATCCGTCTGTCCGTCGCCGTACGGTTGAAAATTTGAATACAGTACGTGATATTTATACCAAAAAGTACCTAATTCCTTCCTAATGATATACCTTGTCAAATTTAATGAAGATCGATTTAGCCGTTTAGTCGTAAAAAAATAACACGTAGACAGAGAGTCAGCGTTACTTTCGCATCTTTAATACTAGTTGTAAGTACGCGGTGCCGTGCATGAGGTTGGTACCGCCGACGCACAGTAGTTGCGCCTGTATGCGTGCGGTCAGAGGCCGCCCGGTGGGCAATTAGGCCTCCTCTGGCTGCAGCCGAGACGCTGTTGCCAGTTGCGAGCCGATCCGAGCCGGTTTGCCGGCCTGTTCACCTCAGATATACGGGACTCATAAACAGCGTTGATGGCTTCCCACTTCATCGATAAACCTGTGTAGCGTCGAGCCACTTAAAAACTTGGTGAAGTATGTCTATTTGAATCATAAAACATTCCCGACACCCTGAGCTTGGAAATCTACACACAGGTCAGTCAATTACCGGGGAATAAGACCCGGAACTTAGGAAACAATATCATAACACCCTAGTCAACCAACAGAACCCTGGGCCCAGGCTATGAAAGTGAAACTAACACGTTAAGACTGCCTAAATCTTGCTGTGAATTAGTAACCTAACATTGATACTAACCCAAAGTAAGACTACCCAAAAATAGCAGAAGTTACTCCTCCCCCTCCCCCTTCTTTTCTTCTTCTTGTGGCAACGCCTTACTCGAGTCTGTGCATAGAAGGTTACGGTGGACGATGTTTACCCATCCATTGAAACATTTGAGAAGAACTGGAGTAATTTCCCGTTGCCTTCCCAACTGAGACAGTGTTAGCAAGTGTTGTGAACTGAGAGTGATGAGTGATCGGTAATACTTTGGCCATGCACTCGGGAGAACGTGGTTTTCAATCCCCGTCCGGACATACAGATTTGGGTTTTCCATGGTTTCCCCAAAGTCACTTCATGTTGATGCCGGGATAGTTCCTTCAAAAAGGCCATGGCCAAATCCTTCCTGTTCCTTGACTCCATTCCTTCCCCACATCTAATGACCTCGACGTCGACGAGGCGTAAAGCCAGATTTTTTTTTTATATAACAATCTATGCCCACGATGGTGTGTGTGTTTAGTGTTCAGTGTTATTTTTTGTTCCACGGTTGAGAGATGAAAGTAGGGAAAGGGTGAAACACGTTGCCAGCCGATGCAGGCCTACTCTTCAGAAAGATACCCTGGGCGGCCCCAGGCTTAACGTTCTCAAGCGACGGAAAAATCATAATCTACAGTGTCGTATAACTGATCTCCGTAAGCATAACGGAGAGGTTATAAGCCAGAACTTTGGTGTACAATCGGCTGATTAGAAATTGTGCATCATCACCTCTTTACCGGCCAAGTCCACCATCAGGATTGGAACCAGCTAAACCCGTGTCAGCGCCAGACACCATCACGGCGCCGCAACAAACTGAGACAACGGGGCGAAGCTTCCCTCAGCATCTCCCCTAGCAACCAAATTAGTTTAACAGGCGAAAATTATTTTTTTTTTTAAATCACCCGCACCTGCGCTACGATCGATGGCTTTAACTGAAAGATGGCAGGAACGCAACACTTCAATCAAAATAAACCTTCGGTTAATATTTAAGAAATGTCTGGCTTCATGGACATTGTGACAGAATTTTTGTTGGCTGTAACCTATGCCTCTATCGTAACCTAGCAACCTAACAACGTTCCAAAATGTTACCCGGAAAGGAAACTGCAGAAGCATTTTGGACGCACTTAACATGCACGAAGCTTTGCGATATGCCACTAACATGTGTGAGTATAGGCTTTGTGAGGCACGTGCTTGCCTGCCCTTAAAATATTTTCGTGTATTTTTTAAAAAATCTCGCACTATATGAAGTGTTTAGAATTACAAATTAAAAGGGAGTATCTTTGGAGGTTTGGTCAACAACGTTGCAAGAATATTACGAGAGGTGTGGCATAGAGGCATTAACTAATCAGTTCAGAATGCGCATAAAAATGATCATTTTAGTGAAATGAATTTGTGTAATTACTGAATAATCTCTAATTCGGCTTCTGAAAAAAGAAAATTTGTATTAATTCTGTGTAATCTGTCGTATCTGTAGAAGTGGACTAATACGATAATTCTTACGTAATGGTGGAAGAGAATAAAGACAAATATTCTTTTTTTACAAACTGAATTACAGGTAGACTTCGTAATCATATAAATTTATTTTATGAACACCATTTATCCAGTTTTCAGTGGTTCTCACATTTTCCTCAACATCTTTCTTTCTTTTTTCTCTATCCCTTCTGTTTCTCCAATTTTCATGGAGAACATGTATGGTTTTGTAGTGTTTGATTTTAGTTTTCCTTGAGAGATTCTTGTTACTGTACGTATGTATCTTCAGTCAGTTCATATGCTAGTTCTAGTTTTCTTGATGTTTTTGCTTCCTTATCAAGTCCATTAGTCTGAATAAATTCAGCTAGATATTTAAAATTATTTCCGTTGAAATATTTCCATACTCCATACTGAATTCATGATCTTTCCATACTGTGGGTGAATCCGTAATATTGATCATGATCAAAAGATACGTGAAGTTTGAATGTTATTGCTATTCCTTTCAGATGGTTGATCTGTTCGAATTCAGTTTCTATACTTTCGGAGACAGTTGCTATGTCATTAGCGAAGGCCAAACGGTATACACCAATTGCTTTTTTTCTTCGAACCTAATCTACTCTGCTTCATTCAGAGAGTTTTTCCTTTTAGAGATCTTTAGTGTTCCTAAAAGGAAAAAATACAGGAAGATGTCTGTCTTGGCCTTAACCGCTCTTAGTTTGTCATTTTTGACCGTGCCAGAAACAAGTATTAGCGTTAACAAACTACTCTTACAGTATTTTTAGAAAACTTATCTCATTATTTTTTTCAAGTATTCACTCTCTCGTTCGACGCCTGCTAAGTTAAATGGCCGCTCAACTCCTTGAGCATTTTGTTTATAATCCGTTTTCTTGTAAATTTGCCATTGACGATGTGAGTGAATTTACTTGCGTTATGCCTAATCAGTTTAAATTCCATGTTAGTTTTTTACAATTTAATTTCTTTTTGGTGAAACAGCAATGCAGTGATTGCTGTGTTGAGAACTAAATACAGACCAGGTTGTTTGTCTCACGGGAAAGCCGACGCAGTTCTTAAGTAGCTGCCCTGTGGTTTCACGGGTGGTGGGTTTATGTCCGGTGTAGACCGAACCATTAGTCTTTGGACTGAACTAATTCTCACGGTTGCATAAGAGAAGCTGGTGGGGGAGATGCATGTTATTAATAGTGGGGAAGCAATGACAAACTTTTGAAACTTTCCCTTTTTTTCTTTTCTGTCATCAGCCTCTCGACTGGTTCGATGCAATCCTCCATCCCTTCCTATCTTGTGGTAACGTCTTCATCTCAACATACCCCTTACAACCCACGTCATCAATCATCTGTTACATATATTCTAATCTCTGTCTTACTCTGCAGTTTTTACGTTCGAATGTTTCCTCCGATAACAAATTAACCAATCCTGCATGTCTCAAAATATAACCTACCAAACTGTCTCTTCTTTCTGTTAGACTCTTCCACAAGCTTCTTTCCTCACCCATCATTTCCAAAACTCGTTCATTTCGTACTTTATGTGTACACTTAATTTTCAACGTCCTTCTATACCATTACATTGCGAATGCTTCAATTTTTCTTCTTTCTGATTTTCCTCAAGTCCATGCTTCACTACCATTAAATGCTGTACTCCACACATAGATTTTAAAAAAGTTATTTCTGAGCCCTAGAGCTATATTTGAATGTAAAAGATTTCCCTTTTTTATGAAGGTTAATTTTGCTAATGGTATTCTGCTTTAACATCATTCATACTTAGGACATCATTTTGTGATTTTACTTGCTAGGTAGATGAATTCATTCACTTCTTCCATCGCATCCGATCGTATTTCTATATTTAATCTGTTGTTATGGATATCATTTCTGATACATTTCATCATTTTTGTCTTGCTTCTGTTTATGTTTAGTCAAAAATCTTCTGATACTAAGTAAGGTTTTGAATCCTCGTTAAACCTCTGCGGCTTTGCTGTCCCAATGTGGCAGCTTTTTCTTTCAGGTTGTAACAGCCCTCAAACCTAAAATTAAATGGAATTGTATTTAATGAAGCACTTATAGTAAGCTAGTTTGGTTGAATATGATCTGTTGGGTTTGTTTTGCAGTTTCCTGTAAATAAATGTGTATAGACTTTGTTTTATGAAAAAAAATTATTTAGAGGCCATTTAATATGTTTAAGAACAGAATTGTGCAAGAGAATTGCTTAAGTGTTGGTAATTTCAAGTATTAATGCAAGTTACCATGTCTAAAGGACAATTTACGACAGTTTAAAATGATTTATGATAATAATTTTCTGTTTAAGTATCTTTAATTCTCATTTCTGACCATTTTGTATTAATTGTAAATGATTTTGTATTAATTATGATTGTTTTTAATATGTTTCAATTACTTAAGTATTGTTAATGTTCGAGAAATATCTGGCGGAAGCTTTTGAAGTGTTCTAGAAATTTCGGTGGAGTTTATATAATGCGATCATCCAAGACAGAGAAACAGTTAGTTTTCGGCAAAGTTTTCACCGACTCAATTTACGAGGGCCAAGAACTGTATTGTCTGTGGAATAAGTGTTGTATACAATCGCTGGATTGAATGTATACATGTGAACAGTATCGTTGACGTCGTGTTTTATGAAAATAAAAAACAAATGTTAAATTGAACTTTATGGTGGACTGATTATTTATCATATTAATTAAACCACCAACCATTTTATATGGCGACCGTGACAGGACAAGAAATGCTTGTGGCGTTGCAGAACTGACCTCTCACCGCAGCTAATAGTCTGTTGGGACCTTCTACCTGAGAGCATTACACGCTTCCCTCTACATTACCCGGCGTTCAGCTGAATTATGCAAATCGTGTCCGCGAACAAGGTAAATGGAACAGCTAACAACGAGACGGTCACGCAGCCCTCAGAGAAAAATCCCAGACGAAATAATATAAGCAAGGTCGTCTGACCACCTCCAGACGAGGTAAACTGTCACGTGGATCGAAACTTCCTCATCTTTTAACGCTCAAAGGAAAGAAATAAGTCGCAAGCCTAATTTTAAAACTCCAAGGACGTCATAATTACAGAATCCACTTAAGCATGAAACAGCTGACGTTAGTATTGAGTCTAAAGGTTGGTAGGACCCTCTTGAAGGAGATATATTACAGATAAGGTGGCCAGTTGCTTTCCTTCTTACCTAACGTAACCCGGTAATCCTGCCGGGTAAGGGAACCTATAGTTTTATATTGTGGAATCGGAACCACGGAAACGTTCTTACACCAATATCTTTCCACGCCTCATCACCAATACGCTACTTGTACGTTCCCATGACCCTCTTAACCCTCCTCCAGTCTTCCAATGAATCCCATTCCAGTTTCATTATCATATCTGTTACTGATTGCATTCTGCCGTAATTTCCAGAAACAAATCTAACAGCCCTTTATTGCACCTTCTTCAACTCCTGTATTTGATACTCAAAATGTGGGTCCCATACTGCACTACCATATTCAAGCAATGGTCTGATCAAAGTTTTGTAACCAAATTCCTTTACTTCTCTCGTATATCCCCTCATCACCCTCTCCAACAGGTGCAGATTTTTTAAACCTTTTCCTACCATCTGACCAATGTGTCCTGTCCAGTTAAGCTTGTTATCAAATGTAATGCCAAGATATTTACATTTGAAGTATTCAACAAGTAATTCTTTCCCACCTTATAATCGTAATCAACGTTTAGATTTTTATTTGTGTATCTAATAAGCGGACTCTTCTTTGCATTTATATTCATCTCATGTTTGCCAACCCAACTAGATATCCTGTCCAGATCACGCTGCAGCTATTTACATTCCTCTACCGTTTTGATCGTTTTATATAGCATTATGTCATCAGCAAACAACCTAATTTCTGATAGTAGCGGTTTCCTGTAATCATCTAGGCAAACGTTTGACTGTCCCAAATCTGCACCTCATAAACTACATATTTCACAAAAAAAAAAAAAAAAAAAAAAAAAATCATGGGGAACACATAAAATTACAGATGAGTTAAACTACTGGAGTAACCTCTGATTAACTGGTTAAATTACATTAAAACCCCGAAACGTCTGCGAAGACCAATCTGTCAGTCGTTACAGATACAAGGACAACATTAGACAAGCGTCATTTCACGTCCACTGGAGCGTGGCTTAGCAGACTATTTCATGGTAGAACAGTTCTCTCAGAGCTTGGGGCAAGAGTCCTTTGAACTGCTAGCGAGCGGGCGGTATCCACTTTCGCGAAGATATTTTCCTGCGCGGATCGTTAGCATAGAAACACAGAAACGAGCAGCGAACACTAGCACCGAATCTGTTATTGTGCTCGCCTACTGGAGTATGAATGCTGTTAAAGGACGAGGGCCGCGTTTAATCGAGTTTGCTCAGAGCCAGCTACACACAATAGAGATGGTGACGACGACGTCGACCCCCCGTGCTGCCTGAGGAAATAGCAGAGAGCCCATCTGCTTACAACAAACTGTAGTCGCTCCAAGTATCGGAGTGGCAGTCCTCACCAAATGTATGTGTCTGTGAATCATGGTTAATTAAATGTGATATGGTAACCTTCATCATCATCATCATCATCATCATCATCATCATCATCATCATCATCATCATTAGTTTTCTGCCCTCGGGCAGGTTTTCACTTGGCTGCTCTCCATGATCTTCTATCTTCCGCCTTTCTCTTAAGAACCATGTAGTTGACGTCTTCCTTGATGTTGTCTATAATTTGGTATCTCTTTCTTCCTCTTATTCTCCTCCCACAGACTAAACCTTCCAAGGCGTCTTTTATCAGGCACTCCCCTCTCAACAAGTGTCCCAACCAGTTTTTCTTTCTCTCCTTTATTACTTGGAGAATTTTTCTGCTTTCACTGATCCCGTCCAGCACTTCAGCATTGCTTATTTTATCCACCCGGCTTATCTTCTCCATCCTCCTCCACATCCACATCTCAAATGCTTCTAGCCGCTTTTCATCCTCTCGTCTCAGTGTCCATGTCTCCGACGCATAAAGAGCCACACTCCATACAAAACATTTACAGAGTCTTTTTCTAAGTGTTTTGTCTATTTTTCCAGTTAGTATCCTCCTTTTCCTATTAAACGCTTCCTTCGCTACGACAATGCGAGATTTTATCTCCTGATGGCACCTCAAATCTTCGGTGTAGCACTATTATTCAGGATGATCTGAAGGATAAAGTTCATGAGTAAAACGCTATGTACAAGAACTGTTGTATTGAATGTTATTTTTTATTCCCCAGACGCGTTTTGCCCTTGTGGTGTCCGGCATCGTCAGTAGCGATAAATATATTTTTTTATATTTGTAACAATTATATATAAATACACGTTACGCTCAAAGACAGAAAACGCTCATTGATCCAAAAAAAACTACCACATCGCGTTCTGGTTTCTTTAAAATAGCCAGAACACGTAATTCGCGTAATGGCAGGTAAAAACACTGCCAGTACGCGTTGTGGCTAACTCAAAATATGGCCACAGCACGAAATTCGCGTCTGGTCCAGGTCACATGACGACACTTCTTCTTTTTTTTATTCTTTTTTTTAGCGCCTTGTAATGAGACTGGTAAGAAGAATCATAGATATCATATATAGCGTTTTCGGTGTTTAAGCGATATATGGAAATCACACACATGCACACACACATATATATATAATGTGTGTGTGTGTGTGTGTCTGACAATCCTCACATGTCGGTCTCGAACAGCGCTTCAGGCACTTTTGGAAACCTGCGTGTGAAGATATATATAACAATTTGTATTGTGTTGTATAGAATAATTTTAATGATACACGTGTGAGAATAACGTTTACTGCCACTGATGGGTACTTCCACAAGGAAAATAAAATTACTGTTCACCATAACACCTATTAACTAGGAAATGTTCGCAGGGAAACTAGATGCAATCTATAGGAGATTCAAATGGAGAAGTGAATAAAGGATGGATAAACTGAAAAAGCCTTGATAGAAAACATGTCTTAAACCCAGAAGATAGAGCTAATTGGTTGAAAGAATACATAGAGAATCGGTGTTATCGGGATGATATGAACAACAGTGTACTGGAAAAAGTTGGCGATGTCGACATTAATGACTTAGAAGATTCCGTTTCAAGGACAGAATTTGACAGATCTTTGAAAGTTTTTAAGTCAAGCAATGCTGTTGAAATTAATGAGATTCATGAAGAACTTCTGAAATTCTTATGCGAATAAGATATCTGAAAATTATATTGATTCAGATTTAAAATCATTAAGGAATGGGAGAGATTTTATTTGATTCTAATGAAAGTATCCTGAAGAAAGCACAAGCTGGTCAAATGTGAGAATAATAGCACTGTAAGTATCAAATCACATGCTTCTAAATTACTGACCAGAATAATATACGTTTCATAAAACGGCTGGGTCTTAGTGTCGTTATAAAGGGTTTTAAAGGCCCGTGTCACAACCTGCCCGGTGGAATTAACACTTCAGTTTGCCGACACTCTCCAGTGTGCTTCAATGCGCTGAGACGCCGCAGTCTGGATCGTTGTGGTACAACCCAGCCCCTCGTGTACCCGTCGTTCTGACTGCGCTTTTCCGTATTCATCAAGCCGAAAGCCAGGATGATCCCGAATATCCGTCTCATAAACTGCACATTTCACAAACAAAAATACACCATCACACACTGAACATAGTTACATGTTTCACAGACAGATGGCAACACATCACTCCTCCTATTAGTACGTAGATATAAATTGCTTGGTGCCAGCAAGGTCACGCGGCCATAAAACCAAAGCTCCAATCTGACAAAAGCCAACAACGAGTAAAACTCATGGAAGGCAGCCGACCCCAAAATGTTTGGAAAAGTTGGTGCAGAAGAAGATGTTGACAGTTGAATATTCACGAATTTCACTCTAAAGCTGCGTTCCCACGACGTCTTGTAACGGAGGCGGCACGCTGAAGTGTAGGGATGATCGCGCGCCGCAGGTTAGCCCTCGCTACCCCGCCACCACCTCCTCACCACGTTGCCTAGTGTCGTTTGGCACAGAGCACTTTACAGCAACAAAAGGGGTGCGCACCGCTGCTGCAAACCGATGGCAACAGCGCACCACTACACACGCCTGTGATGTTTACCGACATAGAGTGGGTAGCTGCGTCTCATCCCCGCTAGCAGAGGAGGCCCTGTTCCCATGGCGTGTTGTTGGGAATCCGTCCCGTCCCGTCCCGGGAGGCCTCCGTTAAGAGACGTCGCGGGAACACAGCTTAACAGCAGTTTAATTTAAATAGATTGCAATGGAACGCACGCTCCGGTGGCAATTTCCCTACACACCCATTTTTACCACTTTCCTAAACCCAACTATTTTTACCCTCTACAAATTTCAACGTTGAATTGTTTCACCGTCTTTGGTAAATTACTCATCAGTTCTCTCAGTAACTTATTCCAATTCTTGATCCCCTTACCAATGAAAGAAAAATTTCCCACATTCTTGTACCTGAAATCGTCTGCCAGGTTGTGGTCACGGTCATCTTTTCCCTTCCATGCATTAATCTTAATTAATCCACCAATATCTTTCCACGCTTCATCACCAATATAAACCTTGTACATTCCCATGAGACTCTTCATCCTCCTCCTGTATTCGAATGAATCCCAATCCAGCTCTTTTATCATATCGGTTACTGATTGTGTTATAAATTGCCTGAGATAACATAGGAAAAACCACCGGGCATAAAGGGACCTCTGCATGGAAAGTTCCGTGCAAGGACTTAAAAATTCCGTAACACCGCATGCTTGCTCGAATTAACAAATAATACTCCAAGTTGTACATAGAATGTAACATGCACACGAATATGCAGATTCGCCATAACCTTATGGAGGGTGTCGCCTGTTATTGTGGACTACCAGGGGGCGTTATGTTTGCTGCAGATGCTGTCGCTCTGAACTGTTGGACCCATCTCCTAATCGTCTTCCGGGATGGAACTTTACCATTCCGACCAATGTCAAACTGTTGCCGAAACGAACACTGCGTTCGTATCACACTATCACCACATTTGAAAAACGTTTCAATCACAAAAGCACGATGTGCATTCGACCAACGCTCTATACTGACTGGCAATGCTTTCAGCTGCGCTACACACTGGTACCAACATCAACTGTCTAGGAAGCCGTATCAAACTATAGCGCGCAATTTAAAATGGGTCATTCTTTCTGCCGCACCCTGTATTATGAGGAAAGTAAATCATTTCCCACAATAACTCTCTGGTTTTTTTTTTTTTTCGGTATATGGCTATACGCCTCGTTGACATTAGAGGTGCAAGGAACCATCCCAGCATTCGCCTGGAGCTATTTTGGAAAACATGGAAAATCCAAATCTGGATGGCGGGAAGGATAATCGAACCCGCGTCCTCACGAGTGCAAAGTCAGAGCGTACCCACCACGCTCGGTAATACTTCACGTAAAGAAGAGATTAAGATCTGGTTCGGAGATGCTAACGAAGTATCCTGCAAACATACGCAAACGTCCGTTTTTTATACGAGTCTTTGAAGATGTAGCGACAATTCATATTTAGGACCAATATATACAATTACGACAACGTACCTAGACTGGATGGGAGTTACTGTGTAACTACACGGTTGTCTTTTCGAAGGTCATTTCAAAATGAAAGCCTTTTTATTTTCTGTATATTACGAGAAAGATAATAACGATTTAATTCTACTCTGATATAAAGTATCATGCTTTTCGCAGACGCCATGTTTGTAAAAGTTCATTTACTTTTGGCAGGTTTAGCACTGGATGAATACTGTTACTGCAAACGTTTCGGCATCCAAACTAGGGTCATCCTCAGGGCTATTTAGGGCTGATGCATTGCTGCTGACAGCTGGTTACACCAGCCAGTCAATCACCTACACAAAAGGCCAGAAATTTATTAATCACCCCAGTAACGTCAACAAAAACGGCGGCGACAGCTCAAGTAAAACGTGAAGTGTACGCTCGCGGGCCACGTCTACAAAGACAACAACATCCCTGTAACAGCTGACACTTCCTACCGGAAATACAACAGCATCGCTGGCAAAAAAAAAAAAAAAAACAATTCTCGTACTGTGCAGGGCAATGACCAGGTAGTGTAACCATCCGCCAACAGCGGAAACACCAGTCCTAAACAGCCGTGAGAAAGGCCCTAGTTTGGGTGCCGAAACGTTGGTAGTAACAACAATATTGGTCCAGCGCTAAGCCAGCCAAGCCAGTAGAATTTTATAATTCTACTCTCGTTGTACTTTCGCATTTTTTGGCTTGCTGCCAACTTGTTGTCGCTGGTACGGAAATGCGGTTGGTCAGCTTAGATCAGTAATTTCCCAGGGCTTTGAAGATATTATAGGCGGCGATTCTGGTCCAATGCAAATTAAGGGGGCGCACAGTGGGCCATAATCTTAAAAACCTGGCCAAAAAGGAAAAAAAAAAGTTTCTGGATGGGAATTTTCGACTATCAGGTTGGCTACAGTAATGTTGGAACTACTGAATACCGATTGTTTGGACGATCAATTGTTCATTTTCTCCTTTATATTTCATGTCAAAGTCGGCACTTCATTGCTAGCGGTGCATGCAGCCGACCAGGTTACAAAATAGCCTTGTGGTTAAAGATAAATATTTGTGTTCAGTGTAAGTGAAACGAATATTTTAAATATGGACGGTGTTCCAGGCAGTATCTACTAATTAAAATACATTTATGTCATTATTAAATCATTAATTACACATATTTTTTTAATTTAACTTAATACCAGAAAATGCGCGAGAAAATTTTAAAATGTGTTTAAAGAAATAGAGATAAGTTACGAATTCCACGATATTCCGCTTTCTTTTGCACTGTGTCCGCAAGTATATATTATTACCTTAGTAAATTAACCTTCAAATCCACCTACTAGTACCAACTCCGGCTTTGAACCACGTTTTAAGCAACGCTTGCAAAATGTTTGGTTATTTTTTAAAATGAAATTATTGATATTAAGTTAATTTTTTCATTAATAATCATGAAATAATACATTTTTTTGAAACACAAATATTCTATATACTTTGTGGAGTTACTTTTTAACGCTTTCAAACACGTGTTAAGAAATAAGTATTAAATAAATTAATAACAATATGAATTGTCGGAGGATGCTCAAGATTCAACTATTAAGTTGATAAAGCAATGTCGCATAAGTTTTTCTCGAAAGTTTTCCGGACTTAAGAGTATGTAAGACGTGTTCAGGAGATTGTTGGCAACCACAGACTTCAACATTTCTTATTTGCGCAAATCATCAAACAAACTGAAGAGTTTGTCGGCAGAAGCCATTGCCCTCTTAGTTCCTGTGCCTGAAGATTATGAAGATTCCGATGTTGATGATGAGGAAACAGTCTTTGAAGATGATAACGATTCAGCTGAAGATGCAGAAGAAGAAGATATGAAAATAAAAAACAAGAAGAAAACGACAACTTTTAACTATAGTCACAAACAATGTACTAACCGAATAACTGTAATTGAAATAAAATTATTGTAATATTTTATACTATCTTCTATCCTCTATTTGGTACTTTTTTCGAGCTTTCCATTTTTTGAGCTTATATTTTTAACCATTAACTACAACAACCTCTAAATATTGACTTTTATATAAATAAAAAGAATTTTACCAATTTTTGTCCGCCATCTTGGATCCTCCATTTTGTTTTTTTAAATATTTTAAGTCATAATCTTCATCATCAATCTCGATAAATCCCAAAAAATTACTTTTATATGAATCAAAAGACTTTTATCAATATTTGTCCGCCATATTGGATCCGCCATTTTATTTTTTCACTTTTTGATACCATATTCTTAATCACCAACTTCGATAACCTTTACGTACTAACTTTGGTACAAATTGAACAACTCTAGCAACTTCGATAATTCCACAAAAATTACTTTTATATGAATAAAACGACTTTTAGCAATATTTGTCCACCATCTTGGATCCGCCATTTACTTTTTTCACTTTTTAATATTATATTCTTAATCAGCAACTTCGATAACCTTTACACACTAACTTTGGTACAAATTGAACAACTTTTTATATTTTGGCCAGCTTTTTGCGATTCTGGCCCACTGTGGGGCGTTGAGGAAAAACCACCGCCCCTGCTTTCCAGTATTATATCCGGCTTTAAAGGCTGCATCAAAGAAGTTTTTAATTGGATTCCCGTGATCATAAGTAGCCAAAATAGGATTTAGTGTAGGTGCTTACCAGTTTACTAGCTAAGGAAAGAAACAAATTGGCAATAGTGTAAAGGTCCGACCGTCTCTGTGCTTAAATAGCAACGAAAATTATGAAAATTTAATATTTTAATTTTAGATCAAAATTTCTTGTATTTATATCTTTTAAGCATTTCATCTTGGCAGGGAACTGAACAGATTCGCTCTGAACAAAGAATTAGTTATAAAACAAACATTTATTTTAACATATAAAACATACCTTTGATTATAAACAGAATTGACAATTATTTTCTTTTACATGATGATCAAATATAAAACAACACTGTATACCATGGGCGCCACCCTACATGAGACTACTATATGCTTATGCTTACACGCTGTTAATACTCAATACAAATTTTCCGACTAGCTCAAAATAATAAACAATTTTAATAGGCATGAGAAGTTCTCATCTGGTGAATTGCTTCACCCAGGAACGTTTACTGGAATCTTGATCCATAAACATTTTCAGTGGTAAAAATATAATCACCTTATCAATTTCTCACTTGGTGCTGTATGAGGTTGTGCATAGGTGCACCAAGCCACGGAATCCTTTGTCGAACCACAGATTCAACCGCTGCGCCAAGCAACCGTAAACTTTGTTAAACCATAGGTTCAACCACTGCACTACTTCCCGCTGAAAACACACTTAGACTCATAACTTTACACTTCCTAACACAGCTTCTGATCTGCACCCACTGAGATGTGGCACAGAGGACTTGCTTGTTCGGCCACCTGTGGCTCAGTCTCCTTCTTCCGGCAGCCAGCGCACCCTCTCCACTTTGGCGCGCGAAAGTTCCAATGCCCAATCAGGTGTTTCAGTCGCTGGTCAACCCCCGCCATTCGACCGCCATGCAAAGAAAGAACACACCTCAATATTCTGTCAATAGGTGGCATACCCTGTCTCATACAGCCACTCTTGCCATTCACAACCAGTGTTGCCACCTTACAAAAACCAAAGTCGCTAGACCTGCTCTCAAAACTCACTAGATTGCGGGATATTTAGAGCTAAAAGATTCGCTAGAAATCGCTAGATAAAATAAATGAAAATGGTAAGGCAAATAATAAAAAAACATTTTAATAATTAGTATTTTCCTTAATTTAAACATAACATTGTACTAAAAAACAACAAGAAATTTCTTCAATCGATATTTCTGCTTCATAATCTTGGTCTATCGTTGGAGTTGCTGAATTTGCAAATGTGAAAGGTTGAGATGAATCGTCAGTCAGATTTGAAAGAGTAGTCTATTTATCATCTTTACCAAATGCAGCAATCACATAAACCGGAAGCTCGTAACTGTAGCAGGTTTTTTTCACAATTTTTAACTCATTCCTTATAAAAAAGAATGCTGTCAAAGGTATTTACAGCTATCCTATTTCTCAAATTGTTTTTAAGAATGTTCATTGTACTTAAAATCCTTTCTACTGCGGCATTTGAGAGAGAAAGTGATAGGATATGGCTAAATCGGATAACTCCGGAAAGGTATTTATTCCAGCAGCATTCTTGTAGTGAGTAAGCCATAGTCCATTTTCAATATATTATGTACGCCATTATTTATCTGAGTTATGACAGAGGCATTACATACCCCAATTCCAATAAAGTTTTTAGAAACTTTGCAAGGTTGAATATCACTAAAAATCACCAAATATTTTTTTAGCGATAACATATTTAAGAATATCGCTTTCGAGCTTCAAAATTCACTAAATCTAGCGACAAAATCGCTAAGGTGGCAACATTGTTCACAACAAACACTATGGAGTGACCCTGATGTAGTGACCCTGTTCACTACAATAGTGATGCAAGGCGATTTCAGATTGCTGATGACAAATAAGGCACCAAATATCGAAAAATTAGTGTCATTACACCAGCCTGAGATTTTTAATTAATAAAGATTTTTAAAAAAAATATATGTGTTAATCAGACAGTGAATAATACGCCAATATTGTTTATATCTTTTAATGAAGTAATTTTGGAATTCTGTCCTTATTTTTTCGTATACACTATTTTACACTTCACCTAAAAGGGACGGTTTCAAATCTTGGTGAGTAAGTGGTAACACTCCGGCCTCGCATTCGGGAGGACGCGGGTTCGAGTGCCCGTCCGGCCTTCCAGATTTGGGTTTCCTCTGGTTTCCCAATATCACAGCAGGTGAATACCAGGATGGTTTCTTCAGAAGACCACTGCCTAATTCTTTCCTGTTCCTTCCCCGCAATACATTCCCGTCTCTGACGACCTCGACGTCGACGAGGCGTAAATCCAGAAGCGAAGGAAACAATGTTTGAAGAAGTGGGTCAAGATTTTTTTTTTTTTTTTTTTTTTTTTTTTTTTTTTTTTTTTTTTTTTTTTTTTTTTTTTTTTTTTTTTTAGAAGATGAAGAAGAAAGGGAGTGGTGAGAAATTATTTGTACGCGGTCAGTAATTATTTTTCGAAAAAGGTGTAGTAGGCCAAAAAAGCTTGGGAGCGCTTATAGGGAGAGTGACAAATTGCAGGCTTGCAGGGCGAGGTGACACGTATGTGAGGCACTGCACTGTAAGAGGTCGCGGGTCGACGACCATAGAGCGCGGTGCGGCTCTCTTCAGAGGTACCAACCGCGCGGCACTAATCCATCGGGAGCGTCATTAGGTGGCGCGAGGCTCGTTAGACGTGGAGTGCACGCCCTGGCGTGAGAGCGGTCGGACTGGCCGGTGAAAGCCGCGTGCGGACAATGGGCCGCGGCACCTGCTGCTCCAAGGGCATCCGCCTGCGGAGCGCCCGCCGCGGCTCCGCATGATGCTTCATCCCGTTCCGTCTCCATCACCGTCCACAGATATGCTACTCGCTGTAACGTAATTAATCAGCCCTTAGACTTACAGGTTTTTGTAATCAGCACTGTCTTATAACCAAGTCAGTACTCCATTGCGGTACCAGAAAGTGCAACATACACTGTTCAAGAGCTACATCCCCATACTGACTTACGCACTAGAAAGATATTCCCTGTCTACACGAGACAGTAATAGAGTTCAAACCTCTGAAAGCTTATTATTTACCGACCGTGATGGGTGAGTGGCAACGCTCTGACCTCGCATTCGGAGGCACACCGGTTCGAATCCGCGTCCGTGCATCCAGATTTGGAATTGCTGGTTGAAGTCTTGAAGTATAAATATCTTGGCATAACATTTTATAACAAGCTTAACTGGCCAGGACACATTGGACAGCCCTCAAACCTAAACTGAAATGTAATTGTATTTTATAAAGTATTGGTAGTAAGCTAGAGTTTGGTTGAATATGATCTGGTATGTTTGTTTTGCAACTTCGTGTAAATCAATGTATATAGACTTTGTTTTATGAAAAGAAATTATTTAGAGGCCATGTAATATGTTTAAGAACAGAATTGTGCAAGAGAATTGCTTAGATGTTTGTAATTCCAAGTATTAATGCAAGTTACGATGTCTAAAGAACAATTTGCTACAGTTTAAAATGATTTCTGTGAATAATTTTGTGTTTAAGTATCTTTAATTTCCATTTCTCACCATTTTTGGTAACCATGTTAAATGATTATGTATTAATTCTGATTGTTTTTAATGTGTTTCAATTTTTTAAGTATTGTTAATGTTCGAGAAACATCTGGCGGAAGCTTTTGAAGTGTTCTAGAAATTTCTGAAGAGGTTATTTAAAGCGATCATCCATGTCAGAGAAGTAGTTAGTTTTTCGGTAAAGTTTTTCACCAACTCAGTTTGCGACGGCCGGGAAATTGTCTGTGAAAGAAGTGTTATATGCAATCTCTGGATTGTATGAATGCATGTAACCAGTATCTTTGACGACGTGTTTAAGAAAATAAACAAGTTTAAATTTAAACGTATCGTGGACTTCTTAATTATCGTATTAATTAAACCACGAACAATCTTATAACTTGTAGTATGAAATGGTTTCAAAAGACTTCACTTGGAGAGAATGATGAAGGAATGTACTAGAGAAGTGAGGGAACTGTGCTAAAAAGAAATTGTCAGACGATTGCTTGAATGTGGTGGTGAACTGTGGGACCCATATTTTGCGTTTCAAACACAGGACTTTGAGGGGGTGCAAAGAAGGGCTGCTAGATTTGTCTTGAAAATTACCGCAGAACACAATCAGTAACTGATATGATAAAGGAGCTGGAATGGGATTCATTGGACGATAGGAGGAGGGTGAAGTGATTCAACGCATATATTGGTGATGAAGCGTAGAAAGATATTGGTGTAAGAATTAGCAGTAGTTTATGAAAGTGTTAAGATGACTGTAAGCACAAGCTGACATTCGATTTCAGGCACAAGGGTGTGGGAAGATTTTTTTTCATATGTAAAGGGATTAGAATGGGTTATTAAGAGAAATGATGAATAATTTTCCAAAAACGCTAAAAGAATTTAAAGTTGAAATTAGTAGATGGAAAAAGTAGAAAATTTGTCTAAAGCGTGTTGGAGGAGCATATTGGGTGCAGTTTTATAATAAAAATGCAAGCATTATTTTTTCAAACATTTTAAAGCATCCGTGTGCAAATTTCCTTCGTGACCGGATAAAAACTATAGATTTGTATATCGCCACATCAACTTCAGAAAAATTTTAAATTTCAAGTACTAATTTTTTGTTCGTCAATTTTCTGACCGGAACCGGTCCAACGCAGATAAACAGGAAATTTTATGATCTTTTAGAGTATTATCATCCACTTTAACTGACTTTCCTACAGTTTTCAAAAAAATGGCAAAAACCTGAACTTTTACACATGTAAATTTTCCTCAAATGGGATGCTGGAGGAGAGGAGTTGAATTTTTGCAAACCTAATGAAGAATGAATCTTTTTCCTTATTTTGAAGTATTCGTGTGCAAAGTTCATCGAGATAGGATAAAAACTGTGGATTTGTATAAAGAACATACCAATATATAGGCTTATACATTAGGGTTGCCAACTTATTAGAAGAAAATAAAGATTATTTGTCTTTTGAAGGGGAAAATACAAAGTATATGAAAGAAAATTTTTTTTTAATTTAGATATTTATTGCCTTAAGTACACATTTTTTACACACTAACGGGAGGGACTAGCTATCAATTTTTTGTTTCATTTAAAAGTGTTGTAGCTGGTGCCACATTATAAATCCATAGTTATAAATAAATGAATAACTCAATTTAATTAAATTTAAGGACGGCCTGTTTCTCCCTTCCCACTATTTTGCATTCATTTCGTTTCGTCCTACGTCGTTTGGAAGTTAATAACGTTTGTTTAATTGTATAGATTACCAAAAATAAATTATTTCCTTACACTTTATGGTTAGGTTTATGTATACCGACCAAAAATTATTAATGGTAATTCATAGTAGAGCATGGTTAGCAATCCTAACCCTTCAGCCAGTGTGACACATTTTCACATTAAATTAGGCCTAAAACTAATTCAACAAAAGAACACGCTCACAATACTCTAAACATTATTGAAAATCGATAATGACTGACTTATGTGTCTAGTCCCAGCTGACGCTATGGCAAGACTCACAGCGTAAACAATTCGCAAAGAATTTATTTTGATTATCCCTTCTTATCCAGTTATGTACTTTCTGTCACAAATCTTCATATTTTTGTAATGGTATAGGTTTCTTCAATTTTCCTTCTCTGGTGTTACTGGTGTGTCACTTATCACTACCACAAACAGAATCTGAATTGCTAGCCGTTTTGAAATAGTGTAAAAGAAAATAAAGCAGCTGAAGCTCCAACTTCGAAACAACGAAAAACAGAAGAATTATCGACTTGTCAGTCCACCGTTCCGTTCAGAAATAACAGCGAGCAGACACGAGTCGACACGAATGCAACAGTTTGGAAGGTCCGTTCTTGTTGCCTCGGCTCCGAATTGGTTAAGCGCACAGATCAAAGGACGCGAGCGGACAAAAAATACCTGCCCGATAGGTAGCCTATTATTTCGTGCAGCAACGGGTGACCGGGAGAGTGTGTTCCAGGATATATCAGATAATTACTTAGATCATAATTGGCTCAGTAATCGTGCTATTTTGGCATCAAAAAATGTTGACGTCGACGAAATTAACTGTTGCCAGATGATCTGATGTCTTTTAAATCAATAGACACTATTGCAGATGAAGCAGATGAAGCCATTAATTTTCCTACGGAATTTTTAAATTCTTTGGATATACCAGGAATGCCACCTCACAATCTTCGGTTAATGATTGGTTCACCGATTATTCTTCTTCGTAATTTGAATCCACCTAGATCATGCAACGGTACACGTTTGGTCATCAAAAGGATCATCAGAAATATTCTTGAAGCAACTATTTTGACTGGAAAGTTTAAAGGAGAAATCGTCCTGTTGCCACGTATTCAAATGATACCGTCAGAATCTCCAATACCATTTAAAAGGCTTCAATTTCCGATTCGTTTGGCTTACGCTATGACCATAAATAAGTCTCAACGCCAAACAATATCCGTTTGCGGCTTGGACTTGAAAAATACGTGTTTCTCCCATGGTCAGCTATGAAAGCTCACGTGTGGGGAAACCATCAAATCTATTTGTATTAGTAAAAGACAGGCTAACCAAAAATATTGTGCACCAATTATTATAAATTGTAATAATTTAAAATAATGAAAATAATTGTTAAAAATGTTTAAAAATCAACTTCATCTACCTCATTTAGAAAACCGAAATTTTTTTCGAAACATGTTACTTTGTTCAATTTATTCCATGCCATTTTTAAAAATTAATATTTTTTTGAACCCTGCTTTTTTTTAAAATTTATTCAAAAATATTTGAGACGTCTAAAAATGTTCTTTTTCTTCTCAAAACGTTAAAAAAATCTTATCTTAATTATTTTACACTTCTTTTCAATTGATTGTTTTATTGTAGTTCAATCTGCTAAAGAGACCATTGTGCATTTTAAACATGTAGTAAAAAATGATAATAATGATTTTAAAAAAAATGTTTTTGCTATGGTATGCATACAAATAATAGAATAAATGCAGGTATTAATACTTTTATTTCGTTAATTATAAAAATTGTTCAAAATGGACGCCATTTACTCTAATGCACGCCCTAAATCTTTAGATACATGATCCTTTTATTCTGCGAGCATAACCTTTGCAGCTAATGTGTTCCGCAGCTGTTTTTATTTTCTCACGCCACTGTGTAATCGAAGTTACCTCCGTCACGTAAACTAAATCTTTTAGGCAGCCCCAATAAAAAAAATCCAAGGGATTGAGATCCGGCGATCTTGGTGGCCATAAGATAGGGCCGAGGTGCCCGGTACACATCGTTTTAAAAGAAATGTTAAACAATTGGCAATAACGAATCAATTTTTCATGTAATTGACAGGATCCACTTAGCACAATTTTTTTTACACCACAGGCTTTCAAAGTTAGCCTTTTGAATAAATTTGTATACACTTTTTACATAAGATTTTTAAGGTTTTTTAAGTTTAAAAAAAAGAACATTGTTTTAGATGACTCAAATACTTTGAGAAAATTAAAAAAAAAACTGGTTTCAAAAACTCTTAATTTGTAGAAATGGCGTGGGATAAACTGAACAAAGTTACATGTTTCGAAAAAATGTTAAAAAAAAAATCAATATCTCAAAAATGGTGAGACTTTTACTAAAATAAAATTTTGTTATATATGAAATCTGTGGTTGCAGGATTATCTTTTTATTACTGGACACTCTGTATATGGAGAACGAGAGAGAGAGAGAGAGAGAGTGCAGATAATCCTGAACACTCCATGATAACTGGATGTTGGGATGATACAAACAGGTTTCGAACCAGCTACCCCCGGGCTAGCGCCGGTACCGTAACCAACTGAGACAACGGGGCGGGCACAACGTTTGTTCAGTAATAGAATAAGTTACTACAGGAAAATTGTGTATTTTTTCCTTCATGTGGTACTTAAGGTGCAATTGTTGACAGTTAAAGTACACCACTGGGAGGTTATCAAAGTAGTCTCAAATACGATTGTGATAAGACGAGGAGAGCAAGCCATTGATTTTCTTCTGTGAGTAGCGCTGAACTTTATGTGACGTTGTAAAGTAAGCTAATGACAGTTTTGATTGAAATCTATGCAGTGCTGCTTTCTAAGTCCTGTGAAATCTTTAATAGGACGTTATAACGCTCTGATCATCGGGTCAGTCCGCATTGCAGTGTAGTGGAAAACGGATGGGAAGATCAATTCCGTAAGTTATTGGACAGAGGTAGAGCTTGAGCTACCGGCTACCCCTACATTGAGTATAGGCGACCACGGCGGTGATAATGCCTGAGCTATGGCCGCGGCGATTAATGAGCCGTGTCAGTAATGGCGGACTCATAAGTCCGTCGGCGAGCTAATCATGTCCGGCTCTGAAATGAGCGTCTTTATAGTCAAAGTGCAGGCCGGTCGTCCGACGTCTAATACTACGGGGACGGCCTCAAATTACAGAACGGGACACCTTTCCACGAATCACTGGCGAGCTCTAATTGAAGATGGCGGGCGTAATTCGGAGTGCTGGCGACTTGTCACGGCTGTTTTAATCCCGAAGCAGCGGTGCGAAGCGGAATTAGGAACCACATCAAGCGGGAGCGTTCATCGCGTGCCGGCACGGGTACGAGATGTTGCTGACCTTGACGGGAAACCAAAACACTAATTCCATGGCGGTGGAATGGATAGTGCTTTCAGTATGGTCAGCAAACTTAAAGATACCTCAAACAGTCTCCGGCTTTTAACTATCATTTCTGACACCTGTCACCAGAATGAGGATTTCCAAAGCGCCTTTATACACTGAAGAGCCAAAGAAACTGGTACACCTGCTTATATCGTGTAGGACCCCGGGAGCACGCAGAAGTGCCGCAACACGACATGGCATGGACTCGACTAATGTCTGAAGTAGTGCTGGAGGGAATTGACACCATGCATCCTGCAGAGCTGTCCATAAATCCGTAAGAGTACTAGGTGGGTGGAGATTTCTTCTGAATGGCACGTTGCAAGGCATCCCAGATATGATCAATAATGTTCATTTCTGGGAAGTTTGGTGGCCAGCGGAGGTGTCTGCACTCAGACGGGTGTTCATGGAGCCACTCTGTAGCAATTCTGGACGTGTGGAGTGTCGCATTGTTTTGCTGGAAATGCCCAAGTCGTCGGAATGCACAATGGACAAGAATGGATGCAAGTGATCAGCCAGGATGCGTACGTACCTGTCACCTGTCAGAGTCGTATCTAGACGTATAAGGGGTCCAACTGTACACTTCCCACACCATTACAGAGCCTCCAAGAGCTTGAACAGTCCACTGCTGACATGCAGGCTCCATCAATTCATGAGGTTGTCTCCATAACCGTATACGTCCATCCACTCGATACAATTGGAAACGAGACTCGTTAGACCAGGCAACATGTTTCCAATCATCAACAGTCCAATTTCGGTGTTGACGGGCCCAGGGGAGGTGTAAAGCTTTGTGTCGTGCACTCATCAAGGGTACACGAGTTGGCCTTCGGCTCCGAATGCCCATATCGATGATTTTTCATTGAATGGTTCGCACGATGACATTTGTTGATGGCCCAACATTGAAATCCGCAGAAATTTGTTTCACGTTGAACTACACTCTTCAATCGTCCTTGGTCCCATTATTGCAGGATCTTTTTTCCGATCGCAGCGATGTCGGAGATTGGATGTTTTACCGGATTCCGATATTCTCGGTGCACTCGTGACATGGTCGTATGGGGAAATCCACACCTCATCGCTACCTCGGAAATGCTGTGTCCCATCTCTCGTGCGCCGACTATAACACCGCGTTCAAACTCACTTAAATCGTGATAACCTGCCATTGTAGCAGCAGTAACCGATCTAACGCCTGCGCCAGTCACCTGTTGTCTTATATAGGCGTTGCCGACCGCAGCGCCGTACTCTGTGTGTTTATATATCTCTGTGTTTGCATACTCATGGCTATACCCGTTTCTTTGACTCTTCAGTGTATAATACAAGTGTAAGGCCGTGACAGTTATTTGCGTATCGTTACGGGTCTAGAATAGTTCCAGTTTTTTGGGTCAAAGATTATGAGATTATTGACCTGATCTGGTCAGATATCAACTAGAACTGTGTCTCACCTTTAGGGTGAATAAAATCTGTTGAGCCTGAAGAACTCAGACGTAGTTATTAAATTCGGACAGGTACGATCGAGCTGTCGTATAATTGTTTCAAAGATCGTGACTGATAGACTCGAATTTGCTGAAACTGACTTGAAATTGACTCTAAAAATTCATTCCGCAAAATTTGAAGAATTTCTGTTTCAAGGGAGTGCGCAATTGCATTGAAAGCGTCACGTTATTTTTGATTGATACTGGGGATGTAATCTTTGGTCATAGTGTCGGCAACGGCCAGAGAACTTAATAAAGGTTCCAGATTATTAAATAACTAAGCACATCCGCACAAATGAGTTGTAAGAATGCTCGTTTTGACCACATATTTGGTCTGATATCCACTTTAAATAATCTAATAACTCACGTACACCGAACATGAACATAGACAATTAGCGAAAGTAGAACATAAAAAGCAAATTAACCGTAATGTATACACTTTGGTCAAACAGCAACATTAGCCAAAGTTTTAACTAAATTGAAATTTAGCCTAGGCCGGAATGACAACTGGCATTCGCTGTTACAGCAGAGACCATGAATAACTTGAGTTCCTTAAAGTCGACATTTTACTTAAAAGAAGTACCACTTTTTTAACAATAAAGTTTATCGATATTTTTAACTATGAAATGCTACGAAAACAAAATTAATAACTGTATTATGGCAGTCAATTTCATATTAGTTGATTAGCTATCAAACTGTTATATTAATTTGTGAGCGAAGGCTGACACGTGACACCCTCCCCCAGCCAAGGTGAGTGAATAAGTGAGATTAGGAAATTATATAGTAGAAAAATGTTGGTCTCCCAACTGCGTTAAGTTGACAAAGAAGTGTTTCCTGTTTTAAATTAAAAATCCTCCATTAACAACTCTTTTATTCATAAGAACGAAGTTTCTTTCGGCGTTGAGAATTTATAAAATGTTCTCTGGTAACCAACCGAGTAGCGATGTTTAATCACACGATATTTCGGCGATCACAACACTGTCACCATTATGTGATCGTCGAAATATCGTGTGACAACATTTCGTTAACTCAGCTAGTTACTACGGAGTATTTTATAAACACTTTTATTAATTTTTTTAAGAGGTGCGTTTCGTACTTTTGGTGCGGGGCAGCGTCAATGAGAAGATTATGGTGGATGTCACATGTCAGTCTGAGTCAACACTTTCTGTACTGCTCTGAACTAGTTTTCAGTTCCGAAGTTCAGAATTTTACTGTAGCCTTTATATACAGTGGGTTTTAATGGTATTTGCTGTTTTTCTTGTTGAACCTGCAATTTTATGATTGCACCCAACACGTTTCAGTGTTCCATGTGATATTTTTTTATATCTAAATCACAGTAAAAATGAAACCAGCTGACAGGAGAGATAAGATTAGAGAAATAAGATGCCACACTGACGCTTATATGGATTCTTTGTTCCTACGTGCCATTCGGGATTGTAATGCACAGAATAGAAAGTAGGTTTGGTGCTAAGCACCATCTGCCACCCACAATTTTATAAAGTGCAGAGCGTATACATTGATGATCCAAAACATTGTGGCCACCTGCTTGGTCGATCTTTGGAGCGCAATACAGCAGCAATTCGGCGTGGTATGGATTCGAAAAGTCATTGTTAGGTTTCCGGAGTTGTCTGGCACCAGATGTCTACACACAGGTCACTCAATTCCCATTAATTACGGGGCGGTGGTTTGTGGGCGCGGTGGCTGGGAACGAGCATCACGAAAACGGCGAGGCTGGACTGCTCTTCGCGTGCTTCTGTAGTGAGCATCTACGCAGAGTGGTTGAAGGCGATAATGTGGGGGACGTCCACGCCTCATCACAGAAAGTTGAGGTCGGAGGCTTGCCCGCTCTGTAAAGTGGGACAGGCGGCGATCTGTGGCAGATCTGATTCCCAAGTACAATGTTGGTGCAGGCACAAGTGTTTCGGAGCACACTCTGCTGTCAGATCTGCCACAGATCGCTGCCTATCTCGCTTTACAGAGCGAGCAATCCTCTGACCTCCTCGTTCTGTGATGAGGCGTGGACATCCACCACCTTGTTGTCCAGTATTGGTTTTATCGTCCTTCATCTAATCTGCGTAGATGCTCACTACAATGGCACGCGAACAATAGACCAGCCTTTCAGTTTCCGAAATGCTTGTTCCCAATCGCCGCGCCCACAAACTACTGGCCCTTAATTTATGGAAATTGCGTGACCTGACATCTGGTGGCAGACACCTCCAGAAACCTTTCGAACTTTTTGAATCCATGCCACTCCGAATAGCTTGCGATCCAAAGATTTACCAGTACACTAATAAGTCGGTGGCCATAATGCTTTGGCTGATCAGTGTATGAAAATGTAGATAACTTCACTATATCTCACTGTACATACTTCTGACGCTTTGTAGTTATTGGACATAGTGATGATCAAACAATTAGGACCTTTGTATCTGCAGCCGAACGTGAGAAGCGTATCGTCTGTAGGTTCTCGCAATAGAATGTGGCTTGTGTTTTGGGAGTCACAGTTTTTATGACCGCTCATCAGCTCAGATGTTACGCATTCCAGCCCAGTTGTTTTTCCGTGAAGTGCTCACCCACCTAATTTGGGCGAGCGCCGGTGCCCTGTATAGTCTTAATGTCTCCATTGAACTCTTCGGTTCACCCATTACCATCTCGGCGCCCGACATTACTGTCGGTGCGAACAGCCGCTCCTGATTAATGATCCGGAATGTGGGTCGCACGGCGGTACACCGTCGCTCCAGGTTAAGGTGAACGGGAATCAACTGGAACACCTGCCTGCTCGGAAACGTTGTGTGTTCGGTAGCCTCCACAAAATCTGCAGTCTCTTAGCTCAGTTTGCTGATTCTCTAACAAACGTCTCATGTAGATGCATTAGCAACGCGAAATGAGTTGAACATGGGTGAATAAACATAACAGGATGTTCGTCTTACTATGAACGCCTGCCCTTGTCCCAGAGCAGGTGGTCACCATGGGAGATGTGCACCCTTCAATGGGAATTCTGGATACACGCACTGGGGTGCTTTCCCGTTGCCTTCCACAGTGTGACAGTTTTCGTAGATATGTGTTGTAGTTAGTGAGGATGACTTTGATGGTGTATGTGTTCAGGGTAGTGTGTTTTGGATGAGAGATTAAAGAAGGAAGACGGTAAAATTATGTGCCGGAACATTTAGGCCTACTCTTCCGAAAGAATCCCGAGGCGGCATATGATGGACGAATTACCATCAACAGTGTCGTATGTCCTCACTCCATACGCACTGCGGAGAGGTTTAGGATTTAAGCCAGGACTCTGCGGCACAATCTGCTGATTAGGAATTGTACACCACCACCTCTGCTACCCTGCCGGCCAAGTACACCACCAGGAGTGGAACCAGCTAACCCCGCATCAGCGCCAGACACCAAGACGGGGCCGCAACCAACTGCGACAACGGTGGGGGAGGGGGGGGGACATAAGGGGAATCAATTAATTATATGAACTGAAAATAGGGCAAGGAGGGATACGGCAAAATCACGCGGCAATTTTTGTTGTTGTTGTTTGCGGCCCTCCCTTCAAATAACATTCTGCCACTCTGTGCAAAAGAGCTAAAAAATAAAGAAATAAGGTCACCACCTCTGCAAAAATAATCTTACGTAAGGGGGGGGGGGGTGCCACCAGATCTCCCCAAATCTCACCAAGGGGAAATGGGGATATAAATTTTAAGAAAAACACCTCACAAAAATTAATGGACAACCCCTAAGAGGAAATGAGGGTAAGTTTTTGCTTGTAAGGATCTCTCTGTGTATCGAAGTTGCCTTAGTCTTCCTGAGCATAAAAGAAAACGTTCTCTAAGTGTGACCGAGCGTGGTGTGGGAGAGGCAAAGCTCTGATCTAACATCCGGGAGATCGTGGGTTATCCGGATTTTTTTTTTTTTTTTTAATTTTTCCCGATTTCGCTCCAGGTGAATGCCGGGATGGTTCCTCAAAAAGGTAATGACCGAAATCCTTCTAGTTCCTTACACCCAGTCTTCCGTCGTCTCTAATGACGCTGACGTCGATGAGGCGTAAATACCTTAGCACAAAAAAATCTAAGTAGTGCCAATAACCGAACAAATATACTTCAGGTTCAAATGGACTAGTAACACTTTGAAGCTTGAAAATTATGACTATACTCCGAGCATTACGCAGGATTTCAAGAGGGGTGACTCAAACTTCGGTTAGAGGTTACTTTTAATCCTTCATCGCTCAGAATCAACGATAGTATCGGAATGATAGGTAACTTTCAGGACTGACTATTGGTGTTCAAATTGACATGAAGCCACCGATACTTTCTTTAATTCTGATACTAAACGACACGTCCTCTTCTCTAATCCACCTGTCAAAATTAATACTGCGAAAGAATATACCGCCTCTAATGACCTCGATATCGGCGTGACGTAAAGAGATAAAAAAAAACAGATACCTACACTCTTTATCCTATAGAAGTTACTGTTATTAGTCATAATTTTTAAGTTTGAACGGTCTGCTAGCAATAGTTCTTGCAACTTACCTGCTGATTCACCAGTTACGTATCAATATCGCTAAGATTTTAGTCAGTATTATATTTACTAATTTAATTTTAAAAAAATGTGAAGCAAGCATTGGATACCGTTAATTTCTGTATTGTGTAAATTATGTCTTATAATTACCTGGTACCATGTAAGAGATGGCTCGACAGCCATAACTCGGCAGGCTAAATAAACTTTTCATTAAAGCAAGGGATCTTCAGAAAATTAAACATAGGCCTACTAGTCTTTTTTTATAGATTTGTTATTTTAGTCCACTCATAGTAATACTCAAACAAGACATAGCATCACTACTTTTTTTAGAGTAACAGCAGTATAAAAAGACAAGATACGTATTTATTCTAGAACAGGCAATAAAATCATGCTAGTACACTTCTTCTGCCTTTGGGAAACTGCCTCCACTGGTAGGAATTTGCTAAGATTTGGTGGATCATAACTTTTTTTACATATGGCTTTACGCCTTGTCGACGTCGAGGTCATTGAGGCGGGATATGATTGGCGATAAGGAACGAGAAGGAATTTGGCCATGGTCTTTCTAACGAAGCATCCCGGTATTCACCTTGTATGATTTGGCAAAAGCATTGAAAACCCAAAGCTGGATGACCGGACGGTGATTGGAACCCAAGTCCTCCAGACTTCTTTGCTGGCTCTTCCTGTTGCATATAATGCTCCACCAATGGTTCGACAGAAACGAGGTTCTTCCGAACGAATATGACTGACCAACTGAAGATTCATATAATGGCTGTAATAACAATAACAGTAATGGTGCCTGGGTTCTATTAGTCGTTCCGTTTCCGATTTGAATATTCTGGTACCTGCGCAGGAGTTCAACAACAGCTTTACAAATCACTTTGTTCTCCGCCGCCGGGCACCGACTATACAGAAGCAAATGGTCCAGAACGAATCCCTCCGCACGTCACCCAATATATTCATCAGCGAAGGCCCCTCTGTATTCAAATAGCGGCGGAAGGCGGCCATGTTCGTAGTGCTCCCGGGTCACTACCTGTGTTGCCATCCATTACGGGAGAGAGCGGAGCAGAGGTGCACAAAAAACGGCTTCGGCCGGCCGGTGTTGCTGCCGCCGGAGGCTGCGGAGGCGGCGGCAACGCCGAGAGGTCGCTCGACCACCTGCCCCGCCACGCTCCCGACCGGTTCCTCCCGCTCGGCCGTCTCCGGAGCGCTTCGGAGCCGCTCGGGCACGCGAACGGCTCGCGACCTCGGCAGAGGTCACGCGCGCTACCTGCCAGCACCTGCCACTACGCCGTCGGAATGTCCCGCCTCTCACGGAGGGGAAATCATTCCGCAGGTGGTCCGCTGCTCACTTGTCTCCGACAGCGTCGTTAACTGGCTGGAATTTCGTTTAATGACGTCGCATTTCAAGATACTCTCACTCAGAAATTTTTCTATAGTACACGGTGGATCAGGCAGTGCCTGGAGTTCTACCGACGATGCAATCGGAAAGTCTGATCACGATTTTTAGGTCGCAGAACCAGAAAAACGTGTCAGACGTGAATGCTGGCTGATACGGTTGCCAGAAACATAACATGAATCATCGTTCTCCCGTAGTATATACAGCAGAGTATCGACTATCCGTCACAATTAAAGCCCTAGAGTGCTGGAATAGCTGATTTTTCGCATAACAGATGACCAACGAACAAATTGACACCAGTTTCATAGGATGAATACGAAGCCAGGAAACAGAAATCTTATATATATATAAAAATAGACGTGTGTTTTCTTATATTTCAGTTTTTAGCCACCACTCCCTAGCACAGATCACTGATCTTTGTGTGTGTGTGGAAGTAGTATGGAGTTTCCTGCCATGCACAACGTTGGCCGAATGTCGATAGCTGTAGGGATGTGGGAGATAGGATGGTTAAAAGTGGTCGATACAGAGCATTTTCGTATTTCGACCAAACACATGAGTCTCCGTATATGTCACTCTGCTGCCACAACTACTTAGCATAGACCATTGGTGGTTGTATGTGGTAGTGGAACATGTCTCCTATGGTGTACTATGGTAGTTAGATGTCGGTAGCTGTGGGAGATATGGTGACTGAAAGTGGTTGACCTGCAGCACTTTCATATTTCTACCTGGTGTATCACTTTTCAGCCAAAACTATCTAGCGCAGATCACTGGTGTTTGTGTGTGGTAGTAGCACAGAGTCACCCATCGATCACAACATTGTCCAAATTTCGATAACTGTGGGAGTGTGGAAGATATGGTGGTTGAAATCGGTCGATCAAGGATATTTTCGTATTTCGACCAAAGACATGTGTGTCCGTGTATTTTACTTTGATGCCTGAAATACATAGCGCAGATGACGGGCGTTTGTGTGTGGTAATAGCATCGAGTCTCCCATATTGAACTATGGTGGTTAGATGTCGGTAGCTGTCAATCCAAATTCTTTACAAACACGAACGAAGTCGTGGGTACCAGCTAGCACCTAATAAACACAAATTCATGTACAGTTTACGCACTGAATTGTATAGTACAAGCCTTAAAATCATACAATACTATCTTTGCTTAACAAGTTCAAAGTGACCATAAAAAGTTCGTCGACCCTACAGTTTGCCAAAAAAAGTATAAAATTTTCTATGGATTCAGAACAGGCACCCCGTTATTAAAATGATCGTTATTCGTTTTTCTTTACAAACTTTTCCAGAATGAATTCCTACCACTATCATATATGATACCCGTTGTTTTTGACTGACGTTGAAAGTAGTCATGAATAATTTTAATTTATACACTGTTATGAAGGGCATAATCACCAATAATAATTATTTAATATTTATAATCCCTTAGAGGTAGTACAAGTTGACGGAATGATTTGCCGTCTCAAATATATTTCCTGTACTACCGGGAAGCTTAGGCGCCTTTCACCGAGTTATGTTTTCCTCTTCTGGGGCGCCTAGGGCGATGGCCACCGCGAGCTACGTGAGATTTCGTCTGCCGCGGTCAGATTGCCGCCTCTACCTGTTCTGTTCGGAACCGCCCCGCATGTAATGGCCACAGCGTACGTACAGCGATGCACTACGGTTCTCCACGGGGCACAATGATTAGCGTGGCTCGGCCCGCTGCGGTTTTGGTAGCTATTATGTATTGTTACAAAAAGTTTTTCGATTGCTGGGAGCTGGGAGCATTAAGCATCCTGTCCTCAATTGTGCTTCGCTACACGTCAAATACTGCGTTCAACATCCTGGCGTTTTTTGTTTGTCTTCCTTAGCTGCTAAGAAAAATGTTTTTGGTTTTCAGTCTTACAACTAAACAAGAAGCTTTTATGATAAACTCGTTTTGTTTTTATGTAAGAATCTTAAGTACCCTCGGCATGTGTTCAGTTTTTTTTTTTTTTTTTTTTTTTTTTTTTTTTTTTTTTTTTTTTTTGTAAACTGTGTTAAGTTTACTTAGATTACTATCTATTTACAGTTTTTAATTATTATTTAATACCTGCAAATTTGCAGTTCTTTACCAGCTAGAAAACTTTCACATGAAAAAGTAAATAAATAAGGACACATCCAACACTCACGATAACTAATATTCAAATATTTAAAACAATATTTGGCTCCCGTGGTTGTCGAATCCACAATAACAAACGTTTACATACAGTTGGAACTTGACCAGCGTAATTTAAATTCATGCTTCTTTAAACTATCCAAACATGTGAGAGAAGTAATGGTGAGAGACAGGTAGCTGGAATATATCTGCGAACTGTTTTCTGTAATATGTTGCGGGTTTTAAATTTACGTATTACAGAAAAGAGCAAACCTGGACAAAAGGTGAGACCTGTCCGAAAATAAATAAAACCCAACAGCAGTTGCATTGGTGTGTTTATTAAATAATAATTAAATTATTGTTACTTGCGAATGGACCCTATCCGAACATGCAAGTCTTGATTCTCATCATGGTTTGTAATTATGCGTGTATCCAGTGTTTCCACTGGGTAGTTCGAACCAGAGATTGTCAATTCCTGGAGCTTAAGTGTTGCCATCTGTCTGCGATTCGTGTAACTTATGCTCTATACTTTTGTATGTGAATTGTGTAATTTATGAGGCAGAGATTCCGACCGTCGCAGCATTTGCCTCGGCAACATTCGAAAACCACCTGACATCTGCAATCACGAGGACTAGTGGCAAACGGGCGCCAGGACTCGTACCTAATACCTTCGCGATTCAGTATGGGGGCGCCCAAACGCTCGCAGCTATAGACTACTGAGGGGTAAGTGATTTATCATTTTAATAATGACCGTTTTCTTAATTACGCTTACCCCAACAATATATTCCGAGGTTATCTGAAAACTACTATCACATATTTCAGTACTGCTATATTAAAATATGCCTTTATAATTCTGTCAAGTAAGATAAAGACATTTAAAACGTTCTAAGAGGCTTATAATAACTAGGGTTCGGATCTTTATGATAAAAAAATAGAGCGATATGCATGCCAATATGACCTTCAAATTGGTAAATATGACCTAAAAATGACAGTAGGAGCCTATATGACCAAACATTTGTGCAAGAACGTTTTGAAATGTTCATTGTTCATTTTATTAAGAAGAATGTTAGCGGATACAATCATTTCACAGATATATTTAGAAAAAATTGACACATTGGTAGATGATGAAGCTATCAAAAACAGTGGCTGTCTGTTTTGTCGAGCTAAGTCCTGCGATCCATTGTTCTTGTATGCCTTGCTGTATTGTAATGCTGCTCATTGTTGAAGTCACTTCAAGTTTACATAATTTACAATAATTTACGTCTGCACTAAGATACTCCACTCCAAATTCCTTTTCGCAAATCCGAAACTTCACACTTCCTGAAATTTTGTTTTTGACATGGCGGTACTCACGGATCCACTACAGATTTAAAACTGACTGATGATTATTTTCAGAAGTATTGGTGACAATAGACACTGATTAATGCGGATTGACACAGACATGCTGCTAGTGAATTTTGACCAGTTTAGTGGCAATTGGCTTTTGATCTACCATCCAGAGTGCAATAGTAGTAGAAGATTTTAATTTCTTCTCATCTATAACTTCTAGTGAATTCCTGGTACTATTAAAACATTACCAGATTCTTTCCCAAAATATGACCATAAATCTTATATCTTTAAACGAACAATTCTTGTATATATATATTTTGGATATCGGGAACGGCGCCAACGATTTGGATGAAATTTCATATTTAGATAACGTTTTGACTTTTAAGATTATCTAAAGAGTGTTCCTCCCTGAAAAAAAAAACACAATTTTACAAAATACGAACAATTTTTGCTCTCGGTATATCGAAAATGGCTCTAACCCCATCTCGTAGATGATTCAGGTACCAGGAAGCTAACAAATATTTTTTCTTTGGTTTCAAGGAACTTATATATTTAAATCAATATTTCTTGTATGCTAGCTGACTCGAGGGAATACTAACGCTGTTTAATTGTAAAACATTTCAAAAGAAGGTATTTAAATAGTGGCTTTGTCAGAAGTGAACAGATATTTACCTAACTTCTTTGAAAAAAATATTGAAAAAGTGGTTATCATTAATTACTACCAGTTGTATTGTAAAACATCTAAAAAGAAGATATTTAAAATTTGGCTTTGTCAGAAGTGACACTTTATTTGACAAAAACTTCTTAGCAGTTATAATGCAATCATTCAAGAAAACCTAATAGAAAATCGTCTGAACCAAGTTACTCGAACTTCGCCCAGTGAAGACTCAATTGAAGAAAATCCTGACGATTATTCACGATATTTATTTAACCGACTGCAGTTCTTAAGTAAGTTGGAAGGAAATATATTGAGTGTATAACAAATATGTAACTAGTGGGGGAAAAAGGTGGTTACTGCACTAGCTCTTAAAAAATTCTGGCAACTATCCCAGGTTCAAATTCCGGTGGGAGCAAGAATTTTTAATATTTGTATTTAACCATATAATCTACGGTGGCGCGTTCTGTGTTTGAGATTCTACGTTAAATTGTAGGTCCCAGAGAAAATGAACTGTCCGTCCTACCTCTGGTAGAATTGCTCAATATGCTTCCTTCTATCCAAATCTAATACTATTATGTGAGCAACTATTGAAAATAGATAAAATGGGGGCTGTATCACTTTCGGAAATTCTGCGAAATTAATATTAACCTGTTGAAATTTGGTTTAATTGCTTCATCAACATGTCCTCTTCACATTTTGCACTCTTGCTTTGCGGAAAAGTCGCTAGAAAAATTGAAAATGCAGAAATATGAGGCTGAGCAACTGCTAAATGCTAGCAGCACTGCAAAAATAGCAAAAAAATTATCGGCACAGGGATCATATCAACCTAAACAGTTTCGTTTCGTCATAGATTTCGTGGTTAGGTTGAAATATAGCCTGGACGAACAGAAAAATTTTACGCAATTTTGCGTTCTGAGGCGTCCATAGGAAATGGTGTATTTGTTTACATTGGAAGCATTCTATGAATGCTCGTTTCTATATAAGATGGCGGGCATCACCGTATTACATCTCGGATAAAAATTGTCTAATTGTCAATTAAATGCGACTTTTTCCAACGGAGAAAAGCTGAAATGGCAAGAAAACATTACAATAAAAGATTAAATCAACATTTTGAGAGACTATGACTGATTTTTCAACGCTGACTGCATCGCTGTCATATTTCGGCATTTTAAATTCCTGGCAAGTTTTCCACAAAGCAAGAGCGCAAAACGCAAAGAGGTCATAATGACGAAGCAATTAAAACAAATTTCAACAAGTTACTACCAATTTCGCGTCTGTTCCGAAGGTGGTGCAGTCCCCGATAAAATTAATTTCTCACAAACGTCTCTAAGGATTTTGATGAAATCTTGCACACTGAACAATTGGAAGATGCCGAGCGAAAATCGGTCACCCAGGTACTATTATAGTAATATGACCAAAATTCGGAAAATGGCCTGAATATGCATTTATATGCTATATAAAATGGATTTAAAACCTTTTAAACGTTTAAGAAGTGTTTAATTCAGCATTACTGCTCAAAAAGAAAACAGGAAAAAATATGACGTGTCATAAACATCCAAACCCTAACTGTAATATTTAGTGTCAGCCTTAACCTTTTTTTTGTTACGTTGTCCGACGTGTTTCCAGCAACTCACTCGTCCCCGCAGGAGGCCTTCGTATTAGCGTCTCGCGGCGTCACAATATAATTACTTTAAGCGTTTTCCCACAGTCGTCGCACAGTTCCTCTCTGTCGCGCGGCCGTATGTTATCGGCCGCTGTTGCATATTCGAGGAGCGCAGCGGCGCATTGTGTTAGCGCCGCGTGATGATATGCGCGCGTTCCATTAGTAATATTTCATCTTCACGATACATCATACCCCCCACAGAGAGTAATTTGCATACAATAAACAACAGAAACGTATGTTTGTTTGTATTATGCTGATAGCGGCACGGTGCGCGCTCTGGAAGTATAGAGATTCACCTCGAATGTGCCCCGCATTTGCGCATAATTCATAGACGACAGCGGGGCAACAAACGCGCCTCAAATTCGTAGAGGACCGTTTTTGAAATAGTTGTTTCCATCACAATTACTGAGCAATTGAACGTAATTTATTCAGAGAACTCCGTTCACAACTGTTTTGCAACATGTAAGGCCACATCAGTTAAAACATTATGACTACTTCCTTATTAGTGTGTTGGTCCATCTTTGGAGCACAATACAGCAGCAATTCGGCGTGGCATAGATTCGAAAAGTTCTTGTTATGTTTCCGAAGTTGTCTGGCACCAGATGTCTACGCACAGGTCACGCAATTTCCTTAAATTACGGGCCGGTGGTTTGAGGGCGCGGTGGCTGGGAACGAGCATCTCGGAAACGGCGACGCTGGTTGGGTGTTAGCGTTCTACTGTAGTGAACATCTGTGCAGAGTGGTCGAAGGATGGTGAAACCATGACTAGGCGAGAAGGTAGTGGACGTCCACTCCTAATCACAGAACTATAAAGCGTGATAAACGGCGATTTGTGGCAGATCTGACAGAAGAGTGTGCACTTGTGCCTGCACCAGCATTGTACTCTGCTGTCAGATCTGGCACAGATCGCCACCTATCCTTCTTTACAGAGCGGGCAAGCCTCCGACCTCCACGTTCTGTGATGTGGCGGGGAAGTCAACCATCTTTCCGCCACATCGTGATTTCACCGTCCTTCAACCCCTCTGCACAGATGCCCACTACATTATCACGCGAACAGCCAACCAGCCTCGCCGTTCCGAGATGCTCGTTCCCAGGACCGCGCCCACAAACCACCGGCCCGTTATTTAAAGGAACTGCGTGACATGTGCGTAGTCGTTTAGTGCTAGACAACTCCGGAAACCTAACAAGAACTTTTCGAATCCATGCCACGCCGATCCGCTGCTGTATTGCTCTCCAAAGATGGTCCAACACACTAATAAGTAGGTTGTCATAATGTTTTGGTTGATCAGTGTTAACTGGACAAACGGCAAGAATATTTGAAATCCAATACAAAGTAAATGTGAGGTCATTAACGTGCTCTAATCATTCTGCTTTTGCTGAATATTTACTTGAAAACAAACATGAACACACTGAAACAGAAAAAGATATGCAGAAAAATGGACAATTAACCACCACAGGAAAAACTTACTGAAACTACAGGAAAAATTTCAGAAACAAAAAGTAGTAAACGAAGGGAGAAATGTAATGAATACATATGTGCACCTCACGAACCAGACAATGTTCAGAACACTGAAAACACATCCACAATCAAACACACTTCCATAACAGAGATATAACTTAAACACGAATAAAGAAAACAAGGACGAGTTGATAATGCACTTTCCTGCAACTCTGAATACATGAGCATAAACAATAGAAAATACGTGTTTAGCTGTTACAGAAGCATAGGAGATGGGAAATAATAGCGTGTTACAAAATTGCGTAACTTTACAATGCGTGTGTGAAGCACATAGAGTAAGTAAACAAAAGACTGAGATGGAACATTTCCCGAATGAAATATAATCAGGAAACCAAAATTTTAAGTAAAGTAGTTGTAACTAACATTTAATAATAGATTAATATTATTATTATTTACACAAACATATTACAGCAATATCAAAAGATGTACACTAGATAACATGTTCTAGGACACCGAGTATGATCTAACAAGTATGCCAAAAACAAATTTTTTATTTTAATTGTGCTAGACAGATGCGAAAATCACTAGAAATCTATTATTAGTGAAGCAGCTAAGGAAAAAGGCCTAATTATCAACATGCAAAAATTTTCAGAAGTTGCGAAAAGTGAGAAACTAAACTTTTTTGCCCAGTTCAGAACGTATTACGTGTTTACCACTCCAATATGTGAATCCTGTTTTTACGAACCATTGCAAAATATTCAGAATGCTTTAATGATAGCGTTTCTCTAAAAACACCAAGTTCATCTGACGTAAGGATTTTACAAGTCAGAATCATATCGCTGGGACGAAGCCCTAAGCCAGAGTTATGACATGAGTGATCATTGAGTCTTAATTAATCCACGATGATGCCTGCGGGTACGACAGATACTAAAAATAACGACACTTTGCCGCTTGATCACTGGTAAGTTGCATTGATACGGGCTGTTGACGCTTGTTTGTGCACGTACATATAGGTTAAGGTAATTACGCATGGAAATGTTTGGAACCCATACTTTCAGCTAGAAAATAAAATAAAAAGCTGACTTCGTCCATTGTTAATATCACCCCGATAATGGGTTTCAAATTACACGCTCCCAGCAGGGGAAAACTGCATACGAGCGTCAACTGCGGATAGCGCCTGCCGTATAGACCGCCACTGATGCTTTACTGGATACCGGTTGCAGTTGGCGGCCCCTATGCCACGCGCCAACGCGGTGGACCTTATTCTAGTTGAAAAGATCACTTTATCACATCTAAACTTAACAAACATGGATCCTTTGAGATTTCTGTTCTCAGGTGTTATCACTGCTGCATTTGAGTGACGGATAAGTATGAGATTTCGCCTATTTCCTCAATTATTCAACAACAAGCAGACGCTGAGTTCTATCTGTACCTATAAAATTCCAATCTTTGTCATTATGTCTGTCACACTCTGACGTCACGAGTCCCACCTCAGTTGTCCAACCAACAGCGACTGGAGGTGTTAGAGGTTATGTGCGTTAATTAATACCAGTTCTATTTTTCTCAGCATCCACGATTAAATGAGCTACCAAGATGCTAAAAGAAAATTATGTATTCAATAAAAATCGCCATATTAATTATTAGTTGCGTTCTCTTAATTTAAATTCACTTGATGTAGATATGTCTTATAATCTCTGTACAGTGATAATGTTACAGTAAACTAAGAAATATGAACGTTATTTGATGAAAATTGTACTTAGTTAGCGAAGAAACGAATTGTTAAAATACTGCGTTCAACACGTCATTTTTGACGCGCTTACGGGATATTTATATACGACGTAGATCCTTTAAGTCACTGTTACAGCATACTCGAAGAAATCATTTTGCCGAAATATTGAAATAAAAGTATGTACTTCGTTTAAATTAATATGGTAATTATTAGTTGCTTTTATTACTAATGCCACAATATCAGACACGTGCAAATATTTCCAGTGGGTTAAATTTAGATCGCAATTCTGTGAACATATTCATACACGGGTAATAGAAGTTAGACTTTATGAACAGCAACACTAGTAGAAGTTATGTCGAAATGCAGACAAGTCCAAAGTGACAACTGACAATTTTTTACAGAATAGTTCGCAATGAATTTAGTTTCATAAATAATTTAAGCTGCTTTCATAAGCGCCGTGTTACTGAAGTTATTATTTCATACCAATGGAAGTAGTTCCGTAATTATCGTGCTGAATGAGACCTGGACCACGAATAAAACCCCATATCACACAGTTTAGCATAAGGTTTTTGGATGACTAATTTGTTTTAATTTAATCCGTTCCCTAATTGTGTCATCATTAATTCAGTAGAAGTTCCATCTGTATCGCTGTGTAAACTACAACCGAAATATGTACAAATTACAAATAAGGTTATGAACATTACATAACAAAATTTCTATTTATTTACTCAATCACAATCAATTGCCAGAACATTCCTTTCACCTGTCACTTTTGACGGACTTAGAGTATAGATGTTAATAAATAATAATGGACACTAACTTATTCAAAATCAACCAATACAGCCTTACAACCTACATAGTCACAGCCTAAATGAGATAGCCTTTTTTCATTGCAGCAAGCAGAGACCTGAGCTCATAGTATCACCTTGACAAGTAACACGCTATGTTTCCTGCTATACGACAGAATCGAAAAGCGTCACACTTAAAGTACAATCTGGAAAAGAACTGCAGTGTAATCTTCTCGTGAGTCCAATTGGATGATGACTTAGAAACACAACGTTCCTACAGGGGTCCGATATTCAGGGATACATATCTTCAATAAGCTCCCAACACATATTAAATGTCTAGCAGATGATAAAATTAAATTCAGGAAAAAACTGAAAGAATTTTTAATTGACAACTCCTTCTACTTTGTCGAAGAATTTATTTCTAAGGTATCTACAAAATAACTGCCAGTAGTTTGTGTAAATATTGTTGACGTAATTGATGTATCATGTATGCTATGACATCTTCTGGTATATGCATTATTTTGTTGTGAAAATTTTTAACTGTAAATTAACAACTTACCACATCCCACAGAGCTAGTCTCTTATATTGGAATCAATGGAACATGAATGTATTGTATTGTATTATAGACGTGTGACATTACAAATAGTTGTTAGAATGACTCGTATGTTAGGTCAGAGTTCCGTTGTACCTCACTAGAAGTCCTATAAGAAGCAACCTTAACGCGAACGGCCGAACAGACTGCTCCAGCACGAAGAAGGAGTTGTTACCTTTTATTACTGACACTGTATGAGTATTATAGAAGTAATATTTCGTGAAAACTTTTCTCCTCGATCTTGAAGCGGAAAAGAATGAGACCTCTGCTGTTACTGGAGCCGCAAAAGAGACGGAGAACAGTTTTGTTAAACAAACTTTCAGAATATGCCGAGATTATTTTCGCGTAATTACCTTAGCATGTCAAAGATAAGGCGGTGAAAAATACCGGCCGCTTTGTTATGCAAAACACAAAAGGCTTCCCCTCGGGCGCTGCTCGTTTAGACTTAATTGATACAACAGTTTCGGGCTCTGCCGAGACGTCTGGGGGTGTCTTGGGAGGTAAACAAAACGCCAACCCTCTGTCATTCAAATACGAGTGGCTCTGATAACTTCCGGGGTAAATGATCAACTCTGATTACCGCTCTAGTGTTGCAGTGTTGGTAAATTGCACATCTAACGCGTGAAGAAACAGAACATGTTGTCAACAGAATCCACTTAAATAAGATACGTTCTGCCTGTAGACAGGACGTGAACTAAGTAGTTCGGCAATCTGCGGCCAGTCTCGATAATGCCCCAAGTGTTGGCTGTGAAGCCTGCCACTACAGCGCTGTTTGACTAACCAGGAAATTTCAAATGCTGGTTTCTACTTCCCTACAGACAGACATGATGATATTAAAAATTAACAATCACAGACAACACTTGTTAACAATTTAAGAAAACTACCAAATACACATAGCCATAGGAATAGGAAAATCACTATTGAATGAATTCACCAATTTAATCAATAAAACACTGTTTAACTCACTAAAAATAAACACTACACAGGGAAAATAATACAAACTGTTCAACTCAATAAAAGTAACCACCACACACACACAAAACAGCTGATGAAAACAGAGAAATAATTTAATAAAGCAACACAGATACAATAACAAACAAAAAATGAAACAAAATTGGTAGCACTGCATTTCATCAAAACAAAATATATGTTATTAGCAGACAAATGCAACAAGAAGCTTACAGTCAATATTTCAATGGATATAATGCCAAGTGTCTAGTCAGAAATATGTGTAAACCAGTTTTCTACTTGTGAAAAAGAAGATCTGTAAAATGCATAAAGTGCTGTTCCAGATCGCCATGTAAATATCATCATCCTAGCTGTAAGTACAATGTAAATATGTATATAATAATTTATAATGCTTTTGATAAATGTAATTCACACCCACTGACGATGCCCCACACCATAATGGCGAAACGCGTATGGGAATAAAGTAACATAAACATCAACAGTTGTCTCCAGACGGAATTTTTATTTATAATCTAGGAAATTTCAAATAAAGAACTGAATTAGATTTTATTTTCACTTTGAAGGAAGTCTAGTTACGATTCCAGCTAAAAGGCTGCTGAGGAAGTCACGGCAGACAAATGCGAAGGGAAGAGATAAAAAATTATATTGCGAGGCAGAGATATAAGCAATGATCGTTTTAAATATTACTGTTTATAATGGTTAAATGTCTAAATACATGTAAGGAGGAGAGCGTATGATGTTTACGATGTGTTTTCTGTAGCAATTACCCAAACCAGCGCACAAAGTAACCTAAGAATTTTTTGATAGAACATAAAAAAGGGGAAAGTTTATTAAAACCTCAGAGAAAGTGTACACGAAACGTAAGAAAACAAGAAATACATCAAGCAAATAAATAAGCGTTATTCGTTTTTGGAATTATGCTTTCCTCAGAAATTTTTTCATAACAATAAACATCTCCGCCATTTGTGACTGGCTTTGTGGAAGTAATTGAAAGTATACAGAAATGGTGGAGATAAAAGATATTATAACGTCATGCAGAGATGCTGTGTTCATTTTCTCACTGCGAGCCCGCTTTAATCACTGTGTATTCTATTTACCTCCTTTTGCTTGTTGTGGAAGAAGTAGCGAAAAACAAAGGGCAGAGAGGTACAATGTAGATAGGTAATTGTTTTTCACGACTAATGGTTATCGCTATGTGCTTCAAAAACATGTCACGCTGCCCATGTAAATGGCTTTACCCTAGTTACAAATATTTCGGTAATGTTGCCAACATAACAGTGGTTTGAATTTCCATGCCGTCACCATTTGAAATCTTGTCAATCAGATCTACTTTACAGATTCGCCATCCTCCAATGGTATGAAGTTTATATACGGCGATGGCGTAGCCGTGACACCACAATCTTCCTGTTCCTATGATGGCATGCCCGATTCTAGTCATAGGCAGCTCCCACGCAGGATGTATCCCTCTATGGGAGCTATCTCGGGAAGATGGGCTGGGGTGGCTTTCCGATGCCTACCCCGTGTGACAGTTTTCGCCGTGTTGTTGTTATTCAGTCCCACTCATCCGAAAGCCACCAAGACCGCCAGGATTAACGTCCCCATCCAACGGATGAATCCCTATCAGCAGTGTCGTATGCCCTCACTCCATACGGAATGAGGAGAGGTTTGGGATTAAACCCAGGACTTTGGGGCTCAATTAAAAACCGTGGAACAACAGAAATAAGAATCGCTGGATGTAAATTTGAACTCGTGTCCTCCAGAATTCCAGGACTGAGAAGAAAAATGGCAGGTTGAGAAGTAGTATGTTTTGATTTCTGTTGTTCGTTACATTAATACTGAGTACCAGGCATTTACGAATCTCAAGAAATCTACTAAACAGGGTGTTAAAAAAGTGTAAAATATCTTAGAAGGTGATAGTATGCATCAAAATAAGAAAAAAAATGTCTGATAAGCAATGGGTCGCAAACTCGTACCTTCGGAGTTAATAACAGGTCTGCAATTTGACGCCCCATCCACGACAATGCATGCTTCAGCCATTCAGCGTTGAGAATCGCGCAGTCTTTGGAACTGTCCCACCGAGCGTGGTGGTGTAACGGCTAGCGTTCTGGCCTCGCATTCGGGAGGACGGCGGTTCGAATCCCCGTCCGGGCATCAAGATTTGGGTTTTCCATGGTTTCCCAAATCACTCCAGGCAAATGCCGGGATGCTTCCTTCAAAAGGCCATGGCCGAATTCCTTCCCTCCTTGCCCATCATCCTTTCCCGTCTCTAAAGACCTCGCTGTTAGAGAGACATTAAGCAGATAAAAAAAATGGAACTGTCCTAATCGGTCCTGTACGTCTTCAATGCATGTCAGCTCTTGTATTATTTGCGACCTGTATTGATTGCTTGCAATTTACAAGTCGAATAATTCAAAAAATACTGGGAGATGTTTATAATATGCAACTAATCTATTTTTACTCAAAATGATAATTGGTATAATGAACCTAAGAAAGGATTGATTTTGAATTATATTTCTTCCTATGTTATTGACCTATTTTAACTGTGTTGCTTACCACACAATTTTTATATAATTTATAATAAAGAATCTATGACAATACACAATACGAACAGTCACAGAAGCCTTTCGCAATGGCTGCAGTCTGTTTTGGATGCTCTTATGCATCAAGTTAGTAATTATTACAAACCAAAACTTTAAAAATATTTTCTTCAAATTAAGTGTAAGCCTCAGAAATGAAGGATTACAACAGATGTTTTCTTCGTTTGGTGTAACTGTTCTTACTTCAAGTCTTTAACTTAGTTAGAAATTCGTATAGAAGACACGATTTATTACTCTCGCTATTTTTTCGTTTACTGTATGTTTAGTTTTCTTGTTCTTGCGATTTTAATAAGCCGATTTCAACAGAAAAGTGGTCGGAACTTCGTTGAGGCATTTTATATTAATGTTTTCATGAACGAGTGTGCGAATTTCGAAGCTTATTACGAGCCCAATATTCACCTAAAATGAACGTGGAAAATACTTGTAAAAGAGCATATTCTACACTACACGAAACTGCCTAATGCAGAATGTTTGCAGGTTAAAGGTTTTTCCATTAATACCCACTTCTGGCCTTGCCCCTATCTTTCATATTTCCTAATTTTTTAAGTCCTTTCTTATCAGCGTCGAAACTGGCGGAACCATATCTCCGTATTATCGAACTGAGCCGCGAAATTAATACCTGTGGTTATTATCTCGGGCTCGCTCATGAAATCAAGACCGCGCCAATTTTTTTCGCCGCAGCGCTAGCCAGCCCGCGCCTCTTGGCTTGCACAATGTATCCCAGCCATTGTTCGCGGCTATTCATTCAAACGTTCTTTCCCATTGAAAAGTCTAGCTCGCTGCTTTCAGCCACAACAAATTCCGTCCAGCGTGCGAAACAAAGCGGTGGCGAAGACAAAAGCAGAATTACACGCAGCCGCTTGCTGCTTCCTGTTTGGCTATTTGCGATAAAATGTTCCTGAGATAACGGCTTCTCTCGCCGCTCACAACGCCCGCCCGCTACAGCCAGATTCGCTCCACACTCGTTGCGATGTCTTCGTGCAGTGCCTCTGCATACAAACAGCCACCCACGTCCCACAACCGTCACAAGCACTATCATATGCACTGCACCTGGAAACCAGTCCCAGCGAGTTACGTCAAGTATTCACTATTTGTTGTTCATGTTAATGCACTGCCTCTAATGAGCTATTTCTTGTAACGTCCATACGTATTACATTGAAAACATGGTCAGTTTACTGAATTTCGCAGAAAAAAACAACAGTTAACTCTTACTTCTAAGTACTTCAAATTACACTGGTAATATTTATTTATTTCAATCGAGCGCTTGCTTCGGTGGCAACTTACCTAAACGTCCATTCTTACCCTTTTATTTTCCCACAAACTTTTTCCCTCTACTTATTTCAACTTTAAAATCTTTTACCGTTTTTGGTAAATTATTCATCTTTTATCTTGGTAATTTATTACAATTCCTGACTCCCTTACCTGCGAAACAAAATCTTCTAACACCCTGATGCCTGAAATCGAGTGCAAGCTTGTGGCCAAGGTCATCTTTTCCCTTCCATGCATTACTTTTAATTCTTAATTCTTACTCCTATATCTTTCCACGCCTCATCACCAATATACGCCTTGTATACTCCCATGGCTCCCTTCACCTTCCTCCTGTCTTCAAATGAATCCCATTTCAGCACCTTTATCATATCACTTGTTCTGTAGTAATTTCCAAAGACAAATCTAACAGCCCATCCCTCCAATTCCTGTATTTGATTACCATAATGTGGGTCCGCACTACACTTCCATATTCAATCAATGGTCTGACCAACGTTTTGTAACCCAATTCCTTTACTTCTCTTCTCTAGTACCCCCCCCCCCCCCCTCATCATCAGTTCAGCAAGTGAAGGATTTTGAAAGTGTTTCCTACTAGCTGTGCAATGTGTCTTGCCCAGTTGAGTTTGCTGTCAAATATTAAACAGATGTATTGAAAAAAATATTCTAGCTCTAAAAGCTATTAAATAATGCAAACTGAATTTAATTTTTACTTCCTGTCGTCATTAATTGCAATGGATACATTCGATATTTTTATTTGTTTGTTTCTTTTTTAGAGTTCCATAACTTAATGTAAATTTTTTTTTTTTTTAATAGCATGGACGATAGACAACAATGTTGGTTAATTTATCTGCCAATTTTTACTTCATCCTATATTTTTTTTAAAATCATTGCAGTTTTTTTCTGATTTCAAGAGCGATATTTTCTCCTTTATTTCCAAGGTACTTGTTTCTTCTTTACAATTTTCATATTTCATTTTCTTATTAACGTACAGCAATTAACTACAATTTCTCAGCATTAATTAGACGGATATTTCTGATTCCAGTTGATTTAGGCAATAGTAGATGGTGCAATCTTTATAACTACAGAGAGTAATAAATATTTTTATTCTTCACAAACATGGTACAGATTAAATAAACTGAAGCATGTACGTCTTTGTCAGGTATAAGCCAAAGAACATTGTAACTCATAGATTTCATGAAAGTAGAAGCTGAGCATTATACTCGTATTACAGGGGGTAAAATTCGATTCAAGATAACTGGAATCCGTCGTCAGCGGTCGTTCACTTGTACGTCCATCTGTCTCTCTCGGCCCCGTGACAAGTTGTTCTTCCTCGTAGGATTACTGCTCCCGATCTGGCTTTTTCTGCCACTCCCCCAGAACCCTCCTCCAGATCGGTTCGGCTAATGTTCTCGTCCCAGTGACATATCCACTACTGATAGACACAGCCTTTGTGAGAAAACACCTTACATCTGACGGCATCACATTTCACTTTTGAGTAGAAGGTATATGTAAGAGAACTGTTTGAAAGATTTAAACTAAATATCCGCATCTGATAAATATCTTTGAGTAGGAGAGCTGTTGTATCTCTGGTCAGCGCATAGCAATGATTATCGCTGGTGGCGAAGTCAAAGACTCAGTTGCAGAGAAGTTATCGCAGCGTATATGAATTGGATAGCGGCATGATAAAGATGTGAAAATTATTAAAGCAGCAAGAGGAGTTGTTAACTTGAGTGTACTAAAAAGAACTATGCATTTTAGTCATTATTTCGGTAAATGGTTAAAACGTATACAAATAAAAAGTAGCGACAATTTCATTTTTTTTTCAGAAAATTTACATCTAATTCATTCACGTACGTAAGTTTGGATTATCTTAATTGTAAAATTATACCTTTTATATGTTAAAGACGTGGCCATCTTTATCTATAGTTAATCACAAGCCTGTTTCGTGAATTTTTCGGAGTACATTGTGTGTAGAGAGCAGCTTTAGTGGTTGCTAGTTAATCACTTAATTAATTGATTGCTTCTTGACATAAGTTTCAATGAAGAACTCCTTAACTATTATATTTATTACTTGATGATATTTTCGTTGCTTCTACTGCTTCCACAGAGCCGACTAGAGGCGACAATTCCAATATGTTGCACATCTGCTTTAACCTAGCACAATTTAATACTTGTTAAAGCCTTCAAACAGTTGACTTCCTATTAGAAGTCTGAAAATAGCAACAACAAAAATTAATTATGACTTCAGCTACTGATGCAAGTTTTTTGACCGTTGTATATAGATCAGGTGTCAGGGATTGGAATGAGTTACCGAGGGGAATGATGAATAACTTACCGAAAACGTTAAAAGAATTTAAAGTTAAAATTTGTAGAGGGCAAATGTAGGTGGGTGCAGGATAGGGGGAAGTTGAGTGTGTAGGGAAATTGCCACCGGAGCGTGTGCTCCACTGCAATTAAATTAAATTAAAAAACTTTTCTAGGGTAACTAGCCGAGTGAGTCCGTTTATGAAACATAACGTTTCGGTGGTCATAGACTCTGCTGCCATTTTCAAGTGACAGTAGGATGCAACGCCAAGGAGTAGTCTAATCATGGTGATACGCTTCTCGGTAATTACCTAATTCGTCCACTCGTCAATTAACGAAGATTATCTTTAACAGCTTCGTCCTTCAAGCCACATGTTTCCGTCGTTAGTCGCCAGGATGTTTATATTCCCTCGAAGGTTAAGTAACTACTGCTTGGAATTGATTAATTATTTATATAAAATGAATCACTTTTCGCTTCATATTTATTTCTTTGTGAGCTCAATAGTGGGTGAGGCACCAGACTCCTCCAAAGGTACTAAAGCACAAATATTCCAGCCGTTAAACTCTCAGACTACAGCTTGACGACTCAAAAACAAAATTTCTCATAACGACTGACAACTGAGCTCGCCATCTCCGCACGTTTAAATAAGCGCACTAGAAACATACAGAACTCCACAAAGAGTGCCTATAGGCTCTTATCGAGCGCCAACAATACGTTAACAATCAAATCCAAACAAAATAACTAAAAATTGTGCAAAATCATTCACAATCATTAGAAAACACCTTAAAATGGAAATTAAAGCTGTGTACAGGTATTTACACACAATATTATCAACATAAACCAGTCCAAACCGTTGACAATTGTACTCCAATCATAGTGACTCACATCGACACTTACAATTACAAACGTTTCATTCATGTTTCATATATACTACTGTCTTTGATCGTTTTACATATCATTTACATAGTTTCTCTCCATAAAACAATGTTCATTCTCATGACGAATTTACACAAAATTCACAATTTACTATTATTATTAATTTAATTGCGATGGAACTAACGCTCCGGTTGTAATTCCCAATGTCCTCTAATTAATCCATTTTGTATTATTTTTTAAATTTTATTTTATAGTTGCAGTGTTAAATTCCTCGCCAATTCACTTTTCCGATTATTCATAACTTCACTTCGTAATTTGTTCCAATCCCTAACACCCTTACCAACAAACGAATAGTTTCCCACTCCCTTATGCATGAAATCGACGGCCAGCTTGTAGTCACGGTTGCCTTTACCCTTCCATGCACTATTCCTAATTCTTTGACCAATATCCCTCGAAGCCCCATTACTAACATATGCCTTATATTGTACATTGCCAGCACTTTATTCATCTTCCTTCTTGCCTCAAATAACTCCCAATCCAGCTCCTTCATCATATCAGTTACTGACTGCGTCTTCCGATAATTTGCACAAACAAATCTAGCTGCTCTTCTTTGCATAACATCCAAGTCCTGTAACCAAAATGCGGGTCCCAAACTAAACCACTAAAATTCAACCGATGGTCTGACCATAGTTTTGTAACTCAGTTCCATACCTTACTTGGTTCATCGTCTCAACACCCTCTCGAGCAAATGAAGAATTTTGTGACCTTTTCCTACCACCTGAAAGCAGATCTGATAGCAGAGTACAACGCCGGTGCAGGCACACGTGTTTCGGAGCACTCTCTGCTGTCAGATATGCAACAGACCGCCGCCTATCCCATTTTACAAAGCTGGGAAACCTCCGACCTCCACGTTCTGTGATGTGGCATGGACGTCCACCACCTTGTTGCCCAGTCGTGGTTTCACCATCCTTCAACCACTCTGCATAGATGCTGACTACAGTAGCACGCGAACAGCCGACCAACATCACCATTTCCGAGATGCTCGTTCCCAGGACCGCGCCCACAAGCCACCGGCCGGTAATTTTTTTTAAAAAAAGGGGAATTGCGTGACCTGTGTACTGACATTTGGTACGGATAACTCCGAAAACGTAACAAGGACTTTTCGAATCCATGCCACGCCGAATCACTGCTGTATTGCTCTCCAAAGATGGTCCGACACACTAATAAGCAGGTGGTCATAAGGGGGGCTTATCAGTGTGTATACATAATGACCTCAGTAAAACTGTTTCAGTGGAAGCAAAGGAAACTGAAAATAATTTTAATAACTTCCGTTATGGCACGTACGTAATAGTTTTAATCGTGGTCTGGCCACATAAATCGCCATCAACGTGGAATTACTTTCATTCCAACGAAGTAATGACTTCCATAACAAGTGCTTATGAAAGCAACTAAAATTATTTTTTAAATCTTTAATATCTCCATCCCGTAGCTGTCACGACGATTGCCAATATTTCTGCCCTCAAATGAAAGTTTTTAACTCACGCACATTAATACATTCACTGCAAGGCGATATAACGTTAAGATTGTCTCTTATTCTTGGCGGTCTATAACAACGGTTACAGAAGACGTTTACATCGAAAGAATATTAATAAAAAACCAACCAATAATTATTATGTTGATTTAAATGTAGTACTCACTTTTCTTTCAGTTTTCAGCCATTCATTTCGTCGCAGTTGCTTAATTAACTAAAATTGTTATTGAGTAACGTGCATAGCCTCAGCATCTCTGGCCATTGTTAGTTTGGCAACGAAGGATGGGGGGCGTGACGTCAGCGTTACAGACACGATGATTCAATGACCAAGCATAACCATTTATTAGTAATGATACCACTGGCTTTTCAAGACAGTTGCTGATCGCCTGCAGTATCCCTAAAGTGCGTCCATATTTCCTAATTCTCCTGAAATAAATTCAAAATGTTAATTATTAAAAATAAATATCAGTTGTATTAAAATAATCACAACTTTCTCATTATGTAGTCAGCGAAATACCATTAAACCATTTAAAATAGTGATAATAAATCACTTCAATAATTAATGTAGTGTAAATGATGTTTATATTTGTGTGAAAATATTGCTATGTTAAAACGTGACTATTACCTATAGCGGAATTTACTGTTGATAGGGAATTATATTGAGAAAAATTTAATTGAGCAGCTCTGTAGCAGCGTTCTGTAAAATTACATTACTTCTTGGGGTCGACTGAAGTAATTTGGTCTCCGGCACTGACTATTCGGTTAGTTACGGCGTTTTTTCCCTGTATTTGTATACAAACTGAACAACGAACCGCAACGAGAGCGTTACGTGCCGTTTTTCATGGCTGTGTCAACAACGTGAATTTTTCGCATTCCTTCGGAAACACTTTTCTGTCTCCACGGGGACGACATTGGTTTATCCGAGCATACTGGAAACTTCATGATCCTTGACGTATACTGTTAGTGTGTAAACTCTTTTTTTAAATTATTAGCGTTGTAGAAATTTTTAAATGAAAAATGTGTTAACACATCGCGAAAATGTTTGAAGTCACAACGTAAGCAAGATAAAATTTAAAAAAAATTGTTGTGGTGCTAGAAACTTATATAAAACCTAACTGTGACCAAATATGTTACTTTTAACTACCTAGGTCATTTCAGCGCTCGTAAAAAATAAAAAATAATAATAATAATTATAAGTTTCCGAATGCCACTATCAATGAAACCAAAACAATTCTTGTAGGTATTTTGCATCTCAGAAACTGGATGAAATTTCCTATGTTTCAGATAACGGTTTGTCTAAATAGACCCTGAAAAAAAAACGGGTTTTTACAACAACAACAAAAAAAAAAGCATATGTTGAATTTGATTTCTCGAAAACGGCTCTAATGCCATTTCATAGAAGTTTGAGGCACCAGTAAGCAAAACCCCAAAAAAAAAAAAAAAACGCGATTATACGAAAAAAAGTAATATTTTTTCCTAATGTCGTTTCACAACGTCATCTCATAGAAGATTGAGGAACCAGTAGGCTTGAAGCGGCCTTATATATTTTGATGTTAACAGTAAAGTGAAAATGAATAATATAGATGATTGTTTAAAATAATGTGAACTATGTGAATTCATGAATTTTATTTAACTGACTACAGTTCTTATGTATGTAGATAGAGTTGTATTTGATCGTATGAGCTGCGCTAGGACGTTCCGTGATTCAGATTCCATGTTAAAACTGTGCGTCCCAGAGGAAAGGAACTGGTCGTCCTACCTCTGACACAATGGCTTAATATGCCTCCTTCTGAAGGATCCAACCAACCTTCGGGTTGTGGACTAAGTTAGGTTTTTATAATATACGCTGTCTAATACTATTATATGAGCAACTCTTGTATATGGGTAAAATTAATTTCTCAGAAACTTCTATAAGGATTTTGACGAAATCTTGCATACTGAACAGAAACTGTCGAGCTAAGACAGGTTACCCAGATATTTATTATTATATGAGACACACATGACAATAATTCAGTGTAAACGTTAACCACATAATTTTTATAAACATCACTGCAAAAAAACTGTACAATTTGACGTCGCCGTTAGAATATGTCCTTTCTCTTTTCTGATATAACTTCAATATCTAGCCGCATCGCTGAAATATCGCGATAATAAATCTGTCTGCATGATTCGATTAGGCTGGTTACTGGAACTCGAAAAAGCGATCACGGGCCGGAAGTGGAACTGTATTGGCAAAAACAAAGTGCGCTCGCTGACCCCCGTGTTCACTAAAAGCGTTTGCCTGCTGCCGACGACATTTTGTATTTTCACCGTTTCTGTATGCCGCACAGCAAGAGGAAGTATTGCATTTCTGCCTGTTATTCATTCCGAGATCCCGAAAGTTATTTGTGATTTATAATTCCGTGAATCCTTTGAACACATTCAATGTTATTTTTGCGGTCACGCGCTTCGTCCTGTGTGTTTATATTTCAATTTTTTATGAACTCAAATCTCGTTGATAACGAATCACTTGGTACGAAGTATATCTAACCGATTTCCAGTTATGAGCCTCTGACTGATAACAGCTTCAATTTCCCTCCTGTTCAGTTTAATATCATCTGTATTATAACAGGGCGGCATTTAGGCGTACGCTACCTTGGCCGAAACCTCCATAAAAAAAATAAAATAAAAAAAAAAAAATATATATATATATATATATATATACATGTTCAAAGAAAGTAACCTATTTTCGAAAATTCCTAGCACCGAAAGTCCTGAAATACTCATGAAAACCGTAAACAATGTTCGCGCATGCGCAGTTAGACCCTTTGAAATACGGGTGAACTGTAAAATAACATTTCAGTGCACCTATCCCGTAAAGTAAGAGGTTTTCAGCTCAACGATGAGGACTTATAATCCTTGTAACATTAGGTTGCAGTCTACTGTGGTCGGGGATAAGAATGTAGATTAAAGTCACTGTTGTTCACCTGCATTATGAACTAAAATTCCCTAGCCTTCATGGCCGGAAGATTAAGTAAGATAATCATTCTGTATTCGATGTAAACAGCAAGTAGCGGTGAGAGGTCCAAATCTTAATATTTTGTTCGAAAGTAAGTATTTATAAAAAATTACATTCATTTATAAGTGAAATAGGTGTATTTATAATTCAATATTAATTCTATTTTTAAATCGTTTTTAATTAATTTGTTGTTTAAGTACTTTCTATTTGTTTTAAAACTTTATTTCATGATTCAGGAATCTGGATCGCGTGGTCTGGCGTGGGAAGGATCTGATTAGCGGAGCGCTGTCTGAAAACAGTTTAGTCGCTGTCTTCCTGTTGACATGCGTGTGTGAATAATCAATATTGTGTTTTTAACCTTTCTCTTTTGCATGACTCGGTGATCTTTATCGTTTGTTTTATCTTAATATACGCCTGCTCCTTCATATCGGTATTAAAAGTTATGAGATTTTAATTCCACGGTCATTTGGTGGGGGCATTTAGTTGCAATAGGCAGACCTTATCTATCGATCATCAGTCGAGAAATTAAAGGCGCGAGCAGCATTTGCTTACCTCGTTCACTTCAGTCTCGTAAACGATACATAAGCACGTTTCGAATTTTCAGTTCTTCAGTAAGAAATCTTCATATATTTTTACTATGATTACATTATCCAATATTTTGCATTAAAAGGTTTCTTAATTCAATAATAAGAAATCGATATTAATCAATACTGATTTATATATGCCTGCACCACAGTTACAGTTAAATGCTAAAAGCGGCCCTGGGGAGTATGCATTCGTTTGCCAAATGATCCAAAACCTTAGCAAATCGATTTAAAGGTCAGTCCGATATAGGTATCACTCAGTGGTTTTCTAACGATAAGAACTACATTTCCTGCATCAATTTCATATAATTTATTTAAACACCTTTATTTAACTTTTTTTTTCATTTCCAGTCAGCAGTAATCTAAGAAATGATACAAAATATGGGTAATTTGGATAACAATATGAAAAGTGGGTGTAACGATTTTCTCTTATCTTTAATGGAAGCTAGTTGTCACTAACGCGGTAACTCACATAATGGTGATTGATATCAAAATTCTTTACTAATTACTTTCCACAGAATTATACCTACTTCTATAGTTGCTTGATGATTAACAGGTTTATTAGTAGCTGTACTAAAAGCAGTTATTTGTATAATAATCGAAATTCGTATACCTGTAATATTTTTCATCAGTTTTAACAGTTTTAGCTTATATTGTGCGATGAAAACGTCTATAAAAAATTAATTGAAAGCATTACGTTCAACCACTTTTCTGTTGGTACTGTAATAAAAAATACCAGGAAACAGTTGTGAATTTATGTATTGTTATCAGTACTTAATACGTATGCAAAATTTCAAACAATTAGGACTTTTGGAAGTGTGTGAAAAATAAATTGACAGATTCCATTACATTAATACATCCAAGTCAAGCTAATATAACGTCTTTTTTCTTTAGTTTTAGATTTAAAGCTACCGTTCAATGCATCTATTAGTGTTACGGTAAAACAGTTAGGCTCAGACGAAGCGATTTAATAATGTTTCAATCATTTCTTTAAAGCGGTACCCGAGATGAGCAATGGAACCACGTCATGCATCAAACCCATTCCTTGCCCCCAGACCTTCCCACCTCTAGCCGGGTTCCCACGGAGCGTCCCTCGGCGCCTGTTAGGTGACGTCTCTCATATTTGCCGCATAAGCTAGCAGGTACGGCGCGTCTCGACCCACCGCAAGGCGGTAGAAGATGAAAGGCGCGTCCTGCCTACCACGCGCCGTACGAACGGACCTTAAGGACGTCGTCGTCGACAAAGCCTAAAGCAAAGGAAAAAAGTTATTTTAATCTAATTTCAATCCACCGTTCTCAATAATATCTTTGCGTATTAAAGCTAGTGTAGCTGATGTACAAACAAGAAATGTATAACGTTTCAAATTTATTTTTGTTTTATAGAACCATACGTTGTGAAAATTACTGATGGGAAAAATAGGATATAGAAAAGAAATGTCTATTTACAATATTTAATACTAGCTACTATATCATTGTTTCTGCTGACATTCCAAGATACTCTCAAAAAGGCATAACAGGACTGTACCGTTTTTGCGTGATCCTTGATCCGTGGAAAGTTTAATATAATCTATAAACGTTTTATAATCACATAAATATTTACGTATATTTGTGTGCGCACGAATGTATCTATGCGAAGCTAAAAGCTAAGACCGAGCGTAGTGGGTGAGCGGTAACGCACTGGCCGCGCATTCCTATCCTCATCGGACCAAACTGATTTCAGTTTTCCATAGTTTCCAGAAATCACTCCACTAAAAAAAATAAAAATAAAAATAAAAAAAAATTAATCCAATATCACTCCTCAGAGCTCAATCAGTTTCGTGTGTGAAAGTGTTGCATGATTATGGTGAAGATTTATTGTTGAAAATTAACAAAATGGCGTAGTGTAGACTATTTTAGTCAAAATGCAATGATGAAAAAGGAGATCTATGCGTTTGCCAAGATTGTTTCACCAACAATCTAGTAATATTCATTATTATTATTATTTTTATCGTATGCCCAGTACAACAAAAGACATGTCAATCAGATTACTGTATCTATGGATTCAAGCCATCTTCTGGCCACTGGTCCAGCTTAATGCAGTGTGAGAAGGCCTCCAGATAATCTACTTGCTGGACAGTCCAGCACAACGTGGTCAGCAGTTTGTATAGCACCACAGTCACACAACGCATTTTCACGGAGACCCCTTATGTGTGGTTGCATTGCACACTCCGTGACCTGTGTGAAATCTATTCAATTGACTCCAAAGACGCCTAGGCAAGTTAAATATTGTCGGATCTTTTATAAGCCCACAGTTGTGTGGGCTGTTGGCTTCCCACTCCTTTCTTCACTCATCATACAAGTTAAAGTTGTTATTTCTGAACTTGGCTGCTTCCATGTAGGCAGGTCTCCTAAGAAGGTCACCATGCAGAGAAATCATTTTGTATTCCTCCTCTTCTTCCATTTCTCTAAGCAATATCGATTTTCTTCTCGAATGTAGTGGGGAAATGTTGGAAAGTAGAGCGAGCTAGGATACTGGGGTAGACGTAATGACATCACTCACTGTTCTCATAGCAGCATTAAGTTAGGTGTCAACTTTGGCTGTATGAGAACTACTAAGCCATGCAGAGCAACAATATTCTGCTGCGGAGAATGCCAAACCAAGGACTTCTCCTCGAAGAACTTGGGCGCCTGCACCCATGACGTACCAGCCAGTTTCTTAACAAAGTTCGCACGGGCTTTCACTTTCCCTGCAGTGTTAGATAAATGCTGAAGAAAAGTGAGGGCTCGATCCAAGGTAACTGCCAGATATTTGGTGTGGTCTTTGTGTTCTACTCTTCCAAGGGGTCCGAAAGTTGGTCTCATTCTGACGGAGGTAAGCTGGTTTGAAAGGTGGAAGCAACAAGACTCTGTCTTTGTCAGATTAGGTTTCAGTCTCCACTTAGAGAAGAATGTGTAGAGCCGGTTAAGACTCTCCGAGAGTCTATCTTCACAAATCTGGAAGTTTCTATCCTGTAAAGTAATAGTCAGATCATCGGCAAACTGATATTTCGTGCAATTTAGTTGTCCAAACTGATGCTCAGTATATCCGTAAAAACCATTAAGAACAATTTAAGTGAATTCGGTGATGGAACGGAATGTGTTATCCATTTAATGTTCGCAGCTGAATATAGCCAGTCATTGTGAACAAATGTGTTATTGGATCTTGGAAAAATACACGTCAGTTGATATTCGACATATTCCATTTTCAGTCTGAAGAGAAATTGAGTGTAACTACAAACATTCTTCATTACTTTGTCTGACATCTACTAAAAAAAATTGAAAAAATTTCAGAATGTCAAGTAATCTGCCTGATAGGAATTGCGGTAACAGTTTTACGTGAATATGCGTTTCTTTTCAGTACCTCGTCTCACCGAATATTCTTTGGATAGCATAACCTTAGACTAGGCACGAGTTACTATGCCCAGTGATTCTGGTCGTATATCTACAGAAAAAGTTTGACAATGTGATGTTACATTCAGAAATTGTACGGATGCCGGTACATCACCATAATCTTGGTCTACCTTAACTGGAGACAGCGAAAAAGGTTTATCAACAAAAAATGTAAGCAAACGTCTATCATATGCACAACCTGTTAAATAATCATAATTAGATAGAAAATTTATAGAAACCTTACACTTAACTACCTTATAACACGAGAACTTAAAATTTGTTGGAAATGGAACACCTTTGAACGAATGTTTCAATTTCATGTCATTTTTACGCCAATGTTCGTAAAACAATTCTTCAAACACAATAACATTGTGTCTGTCTCATAAATTTTGAAAAGCATAATCAGAAGGTGTTGGTTTGAAAATGGTATTTTTATTACGAGTATATTCAAGAATAATGTTGCACAGAGAACTTTTTTAAACACCAAAAACTCTCCAAATTAATAATACTTTATTAAATTCATGTTTAAGATATTGGTGATGAGGCATGGAAAGATACTGGTGTGAGAATTAGAGGCAATGCATGGAAGGGAAAAGACGACCATGACCACAACTTGGAGAATTAGAAACAATGCATGCAAGGGAAAAGACGACCGTGACCACAAGCTGGCGCTCGATTTCAGGCACAAGGGTGTAGGAAGATTCTCTTTTTTTGGGAAAGGGGGTCAGGAATTGGACTGAGTTATCAAGGGAAGTGATGAACAATTTATCATAAATGTTGAAAGAATTTAAAGTTGAAATTTGTAGAGGACTAAAGAAGTGGGTGCAGGAAAGATCGGTAATCTGATGCGTGCGCTCCATTGTAATTAAAATTAAATTAAGATCATTCCACGATATACAACTTCACCTGCCCAGTTGACATAAGTCAAACCCATATGCCTAAAGTTAATAAATGTACATTAATCCGACCAGTAAGGTGCATGATATTCAGAAATAATTCGATAAGATTTATGGCGATTCACAGCAAATGGATCATCATACTCAAAGTATGGGGTACTTTATGCCCACTAACGAAGACGCAAAATAGAAGCTAACATACCTTCTGGATCATTGAATATCGCATCAACATCCTCCTCTGTACGATAATTTAAACAACTTTTCACACTACGGCATGGTTGCAAATCAAAACTACGAAACATAGTTCGTAAATGATCATTTAGATCAGACAAGCATGCATTAATTTCAAACGTAATGAAGAAATGCACATGACTAAACGTCTATGCTGGCAATTTGTGCTAAAAAGCTACTTCGATTTATAAAAGATCGCAAATCGCGAAAGACAGCGAAAATCAAAAGTAGACAGAGAACTGAATACTAACGGCGTGGTTATATCTTGCAGAATAGTTGTTCATGGGTACCTGATGGACGACCACTTTAATACTGTTATCTTGATTGGCGACCAAAGTTCAAAAGTATCTCATGAGACCATCGAATACTTTATGTCTGAAATGTTAAGTAGTTAATCTGTTGGAAACAAATTGATTTTCGCAAGATGAAACCCCGACGCTTAAATTCAGATTCTGTAATGAGGTGACTTCTACACACGCGTAAATTACAAATTTATTATTAACTAGAAGAGTTCCCGGCTTTTCCCGGTCTAGTTGGCCTTGATTTACCCGTACACCATTTTTATTCATGCAATAAGAAACGTGTACCAAGTTTCATACAATTCGCGCCATCCACTTCCGTAATTAAAGCAAACCTAGATTCACCCGCACCCTACCAAGAGAGGAGTGGGTTGCAGTTTATTTACCCGTATACTACTTTTATTCGTCCGAAAATATCATGCGTATCAAGCTTCATTGATTTCCGATACTAAACTAAAGGGTGATTTAGGAGTAAGTTCTAAGAATGGTTTGGTTTGGATACTTTCAGACGGAATCCCAGTTTTCATTTTAGTCCAGGTTACATTTCAACCTAATTACAACTGCTGATGTTGCTGTTCGAAAATCGAAACGTTGACCCCAGTAACGTATACCACATACATAAAAATGTATCTGCAATGTGTCTGATTATTCCAGCATAGCGCAGAAAATACAGATTTTGAATGGATTTTCAGAATTTGAAAGCTTGGGGTCAAAGTTAAAATTTAACATATGTCTTAAGATATTAAGACACACTTATTTTACGAATAATCTAGATTACCTGAAAACTGGTGGATCGATTTAGGCCTAGTTTTCCCAGTATCAAACATTGATGTGTCTCAATATGCTGACTGATCTGCTGCTGAGAGCTAAAAATTTTATTTTTATGTTACTTCATCTGACACTGGAGCACAAAATTAAAATATATTCAGTGCCTGTAGAATTGAATATCAGGTATTCAGAATTGTATATAACAAGTATTCCAAACGAAGCGAGATATGAAAAAAAAATCTTTGTTTTCGATTTGTTTCAGGCGCCATTTCATTGTGAACAGAACGACAAAGACGATAGCCAGAGACATTGTATTTGTGCTGGCAGAGCATGTAATTAAAGAAAATCTCTGTTTTTTGTGTGTGTGTTAATTGTGTAATACAACATAAAGTCTTTCCATTTTTGATATTTGTCACCATACGTTGAGAATTTCATTTAATGTTCCGACGTTATGTAATGTTGAAACATAAGATATACCAAACAAATCAATTGAGATTATAAGCTTTAAAACGGAGAAAACTCCATCGAAATCTGCTCAATAGTTTCTGAGTTTTTCTAGTTTTCGTTTTATGGATATAGATTTGATTACAGTGCAAATTAAATCTGGATGAGACATTTAACTATCGGCACCACGTGTATCAACTGTAAATGCTCTTGTAGGTCCATAAATTGATGGTACGTAGTCACGGTGAATCTGTTCAGTTAAGATCTAGATCAGTGGTTCCCAGCTGTGGGCGTTGTGGAAATCATAGGGGACTTTTCGGTCGAAGGCAAATTCAGGGGGTGTAGAGGAACAACCACCGCCCCCTGTTTTCAATATTATATCCGGCCTTAAGGGCTGCACCAAAATTTTTAAATAAATTCCCATAATTATCTGGAGCCAAAAGAGGATTTAGCGTAGTCATCAGTTTATTAGCTAAGAACAGAAACAAATGGTCAATAGTGGCACGGGTGATTTAAGATTGCTGATGACAAATAAGGCACCAAATATCGAAACATTAGTATCATTACACAAATTTCAGCCCTGTAATAAATAATATTTTTCATAATATGTATTTTTTAATTAAGTTTTGAGTGCTGCAGCAATATTATTAACTTATTTTAGTAGAGTAATTTTAGAAATTTGACCTTTTTTCTATATATGGTGATATGCATTTCATCTAAGAGGGCCGCAATCGAATCGTTATTTCATAAAGTGGGTTACGAAGCAAAGTGTTAAAGCAGTGTAGGCTACATTATTTATTACAAGAAGGGGAGTCAGTGATTTTTTTTTCTGAAGGTGGGTAATTTTTTTAAAAAGGGGGTGGTAGGACAGAAAAAGCTCTGAAACTATGACCTAGATATATTTATGTTGGTATTACCGACCGTAATGAAACATTGTTTGCCTCCTTTCTTATCTCGGACTTCTGAAAATAAAGAGTTCTGAAAGGGTAATGCACTCGTTAAACAGATTAACTGTAATAACTAAACCTGACCGATTTTTTTTTCCTTTTATATAAGAAAACGCATTATTTTAATTCACATTTTTTCTCTATCCTGTCGTATATAGATGGAGCGAGAAGGAAGTACTGTGGCACTAAACTAAATTCGATATTGATGACAAAAAGTTATCAAGCCTCCAGCTGCGTCAAATTGTCACACTCCCGGGAGCCAATAGTTCCATCTTAAATTCGTTAGTGTTACTCTAGAAGAAAGAAATCATAAAACCGTTTTGAAAAATCTCATGTGGGTTGTCGTAATACTGAATGCGGTATTGACCAAAACAAGACATGATATGATAACTGTGCGGTCGCAATTTGATGATGGACTTCTATGCAACTCCAAGAGACAAATTGAATGTGAAGAAGATATACATGATATATATATATATATATCTTGCTTAGTTCTGCAGATATAGTATCTCAAAATTGAGATGGTTAGGTTGAAGTGCGAAGTCTGAAAAAAAAATGTTTCGTCAAATCCTAATTTAATGATGGATTCTTATGTAGTTCGACGATTCAAGTCAAGAGTAAAGAATAAAAATTTTCGATATTAGTTCTCGAGGTATCATATCTCAAAATTGGGGTGGTTTGGTTGTAATGCGGCATGAACCAGATTTTTTTTTTTTCCCCCAAGCCACAATAGGAAATACACGCGGGAAATGCGCAATGGGTGTTCCCTCCAAAGGAACAACACCTATAACTAATTTTTTACTTAAGATATCTCTAGAACTAATATTAACAATAATTATTTCTTACTTCCAATTGGTCTCGTCGAGTTCTATAAGAATACATCACGCCGGCACGGTTATCGTAGAAGTGCCTACCTTGCTAGTACAGCTCGCGCAGCGTGTTTGATTAATGCGCAGATGTGACCCTGGTACAAAACGCGCACAGTATGAGTTAGCAGCCAGCTGTCGTGCTCTTGCCTAGGCGGCAGTCCGGCTGATAAACTGTTCGAATTTTGTCCTAGTGTGCGCAATTAGTCACTTCTCACGCCTACACGTGTGGCTGAAACTTGACTCTTACAAGCCACAGGGCTCCACGCCATCCATCGTGAAATTTCTATGTACAACAAATGTGTGTTACGGCGTGTAAAACTATTTTCTGAAGTCTTCAAGCGATAATTCTTATGCCTTCACACTTTTTATTGTTACTAACCCGAAGGTAAAAGGAGACCTAATGTTTTCGCTATGCTATATAGACGGAAATCTACTCATTATATTAAGTCACTCTCTATTAAAAGTCTTTTTGGTGGGAGTACGTCTTTCCCCACCGGTCCGAAACTGGTACTAACCTGTTAAAATTTGCTTCAACTGCTTCCACACGATGTCCTCATCACGTTTTGCGCTCTCCTTTTTCGGAAAAGTTGCCACCAATTAAATTAAAATTGCGGAAATATGGAATGTTGGGCAACAGCGAAATGTTAGCAGCACTGCAGAAATGACAAAAATTTATCAGTACAGGGATGATACTAATCTAAACAGTTTCGTTTTTTCATAGTGATCGTAGTTAGGTTGAAATTCGGCCTGGACCAAGAGAAAAAAATTTACTGAAAATTTGTTTTGTGGCAGCCATCATGGAAATGGCGTATTTGTTTTTCAAGGGAAGCAGTCGATTGTTTCCGATCGCTTGTATCGATTTTAAGATGGCGGGCGTTGTTGTACTACACCTCGGACAATTTTTTCTATTTGTTAATTTCGTGTGACTTTATATAACCTAGGGAAGCTGAAGCGGTAAGAAAACATTACAACAAAGGGTTTTACCAACATTTCGAGAGAACGCCACTGATTTTGCAGCGCCGGCGACATCTAACAACTTTGCGTCGCTGTTATATTTAGGTATTTTTAATTTAAATTGTGGCAACTTTTACGAAAAAGAAGAGCTCAAAACGCGAAGAGGACATTGTAACGAAGCAGTTAATCCAATTTTCAGAGGGTTAGTAGTAGTTTCGAACCGGTGGAGAAAGAGCCCCCCACCCCCCCTCCGCCCTATCCGTCTTTTTTTACCCTTCTCAGCTTTTAATTACTTGGTGTAACTACTATATAATTCCCTACGCTCATTCACTCACGTCGATAGCTATTGGCTGGAGAAATCATTAAAAGAAATTCCAAGTTATGTCCACAATTTAATAGCTAAGCAACTGCTACCAAATTAATTGCTATAATACATTCATTAAATTTGTTTTTCGTAGCATTTCATAGTTTTAAAAAAATCGATAAACTGTACGGCTGAATAAACGTGAACTTCTTTTCAGTAACATGTTGATAATGAAAGCAACATAAAAAGAAACCTTTTTTAAAAAACTTAAATTACTCATGGTCTCTGCTGTAAAAACGAATACCAATTCTCATTCCGGCTTAGGCTAAATTTCAATTTAATTAAAGTTTTCGATAATTTTGTGGCTTGATTTATTTGCTTTGTAAGTATTTTACTGCCCACTTTGTTTAATGGTCTTTGTTCATATTCGCCGTACGCGAGTTATTAGGTTGTTTAAAGCGGACATCAGACCAAATATGTTACCGAATCGAAGATTCTGGCAATTCATTTCTTCCGAGTTGTTTAACTTTTCAATAATCTGGAATCTGTATGAAGTTCTCTGACCGTTACAGACACTATGACCAAAGATTACATTATGAATGCCCAGCCTCGATTAAAAAAAAAAAAACAACGTTATCTTTCGAAGCTAAAAGGAACTCTTCAAATTTTGCAGAACTTTAAGGGACAGATACAAGTCAATTTTGTCTTTCAGCAAGCTCGAATCTGTCACCTTCGAAACAATTATACTACAGTGCGATCGTTCATGTTCGTGTTCAACACCTACGTCTACTAATACTTCTGAGTTCTTCAAGCTCGAGAGATTTTATTCATATTAATGGTAAAACACAGGTCAATTTCGTATTTGGTCAGATCAGGTCAACCTGTCAAAATCTTTGACGTTAAAAACTCGAACTATTCTAGACCCGTGAGGATACGAAAAAAAAAAACGGTCATGGACTTACACTAGTAACACGTAAATCAATCCTCCAGTCTCTCGTTACAAATACAATAATTTACCTCTTATCTATTTTTCTGTATCTATCTAACAAAAGTACTACATTTTGGTCTCCTCTTATGTATTAGATGACGTCTAATGTGCCCCCTCCCAACTTATTTTGTATCAACAGCCCTTTTTCAGAAAATTAATCTCAACCTTTTTTCTCTCATCTACATACAGAGATTCATCAACTGTTTGAAAATATTAATCGCTTCGAGTTTCTCTTGAATACTCATGTTTTCTGCAGCCTCACGTACATCATATTGCACTCATCTTTTTAGACTACTATATCTCTCTTCTTGGACGCAACAGTACAATCTTTATAAAATTCGTCTTTCTGGCAAATTAAAGTCCAACTTTTCAACATAACATCCTTTGCAGCTAATTTCTTGCTGCTTCCATTACATCTCTCGCTCTCTCTCTTCTGTTGATACATCACTATTCTCCTTGTCATCGAGTCCCCTATGGCCCGCTTTATTCCTTGCTGTCAAGGATGATACAAAACAGTACTATTATTTTTCGTATTTATAACAATTAATACAAACAATCAAATACATTTACAATTTGGTAGTTGACTAAATTTGAAAAATAGGTTAATACTTCACCTTATTATCTATTTTACTTAAAAAACATCTTATTTTGTAAAGAATCGAATATTTACATTATGTATTTTGCATTTGTAAAGGCGATTTTAAATTTAGTTCAAAAACGCTCTAGACTGTCATGGCGTCTTGGATGACGTCATAGCGTCTGATATGAATGTAAACAGTCTTGTACGTAAATGGCAGGTGTAGATTTTCTTTAGTTAAACATGAGTTCCTCGTTTTATAAGTACTGTGTAGAAGCACAACAATAAAAACACCAGATAAGTTATTTATATATGTTCCAAATAGTGTTGCCCAAATGCAAGAACAAGACGAGACTTGGCCAGTCTTGGTCTTGGTCTTGCATCAATACACCTGGTCTTGGTCTTTGTATTGCACTCCCAGTCTTGGTATTGGTCTTGGTCTTGCAGCAAGAGTCTCGCAAGTCTTGCAATTACCTATTAGCCTGTCGCTATTTATTAAACGTTACTTTAGATATTAGAACAACGCAACAGAATAGGTACATTTTGAGCTTGAATTAAAATAGCCATGGTAAAGACCAACTAAATTAATAAATGTCTAAACATTTCATGAGAAATTCAAAAAATCAACTGACACCGGTTGGGGTTTGAACCCACGACCTAAGCGATCAGTGGCGATGCTCTAACTAACCAACTGAGCTATCAACTATGTCCCGCGGGTATCAGTCTGTTTCTTAATAAACGTTTACATTTAATAATCTTCAATGTACTAAAACATGGTTTAAACATATAGAAATAAATGACATTAACTTCACTGTATTTTAAAGAACATTATCTGTCTAGAAAGAGATTGATAGACCCTCACCTTATATGAAATGGAATAAAATAATTATACTATTTACTGAATTTACCATTTATTTCAATAAAAATACAACACAAATGAAATTACAGAACAGTACACAATAGCTGACATTACTGTAACTTTATATTAATTCTTTTGACCAAGAATTAATACAAAGTAACCATCTGGCTGACTCATCGCTTAACCTACTTCTATGTTTTCTAATTACTAATGATGCTTTAGAAAATAATCTCTCAGCAGGTACTGAAGTTGCAGGTATTGAAAGAAAATCACGGGCCATCTTCGATAAAACCGGATACTCTGTCTCATGCGTCCTCCACCACTCTAAAATGTCTTCTGAGCTGGCGGCTCTGGTTTTACATAGGTACTCCTCCAACTCTTCAATAACTAAGCCTTGAAGACAAGATTCAGATACAGATGACGTCGAGGTACATGCATACAGTTTATCAAAGTCTTTTACGTCTTCATCTTCATTATATTCACATACTTTCTTTTCATTTCTTGGTGATTCTAGAGATTTATTCACTAAGTGTAGACTTTTATATTCTTCATAAAGTTCATTAAATTTGTGCAGACTTTCTGTTTTAATTTGCTTGCCCCAAAAAGTCATGTCAAAAGTCTGAGCCTTATGCCTTGGGTCTAAAATCAAAGAGGTACAATACAGCAACTGACAGGTCAGAAAGGACTTGACAGGAGTGACGTCATCGGCTCTGGAAGTCAGTTTTGGCGCGCAAATTTAAACTGTCAGTTTCAGACCGCCGTTTTGCGAGACATATTACCGTTTTAATTTTTTTAATTTATTTGTGGTGTATTCTGCATGAAGTTACTTAAAATGAAAGCAAAAATAAAAATATTGCATGTTCCCTATTAATAAGGTAGATAACCATATTAATTATTATTAAAAGCTAGATTTTAAATTAGTTTGTAACTTTAACTTTTGAAACTGTAACTTTTGAAATATTAAGAAAATAAACATCTTCTCGGTAACATACTACATATAATTTGATTACGCATATTCTATATAGTATATTTTTCGTTTTTATTATTTCGATACTTCAATTAAGTGTCATACTTACTATATTTAATGTATTATTTTTTATTTACTTATTCAGACCGTCAATTCCTTCTTCAACGAAAACGCACTGATAGTCATTTATATTATATCAGTGCTTTACGTCTTCCTACATACTTTCTGCCTATTTTCTTCTTCAAAATTCTATGTACTAGTACTTTCTTTAAGTTTCGTTTGTTTTCTGTGTGTCAATTTCTTGTATTATATAGGATAAGTATATAATTAAAATAAGCCTGTCTGGTCCACTGACTCTGGAGTTTACTCCTGGAGTTAAAATTGTGCAAAAACTATATATTCTTTACACGTATATGAATATTTGCAAAAATATATATTGTGATGCAACAGTCAATATATCAATTTATTTATTTAAACAGTTCTTTCATATATTATTATATTCGGGCTCCTAAACAGTACATAAATCTTATTGCACGCTTTTTATATTATTCGATTACTATTATAGAAAAATTTTTCACGTTTGAAGTGTATTAAAAGTGTCTACAATATTTATTAAATGGGTGACGACATATTTAAGCACTTTGTGTTTTAAAACCACACAGAACAGATCAGCATAATGTATTCGTGTCCATTCTAAGCACCCAAAAACTTATTTTGTATAGAAAGTATAAAAAAAAGTCCTAACTGCAAGACGCAAGAGTCTCGCAGGCTTGGTCTTGTTCTTGCTTAAATCTTGCACAGTCAGTCTTGGTCTTAGTCTTGCTAAAATTAGGCTGTCTTGGTCTTGGTCTTGGTCTTGCAAAAATGCAAGACCAAGACCAAGACTGCAAGACTAAGACCGATTTTGGGCAACACTAGTTCCAAACAATGAAAAAATACGGAGAAAGTGGTTAAAACTTGCAAGGATGGAAAATGCTCACAGTTTACCCGCAGACAGAAGTATCTATTTTTGTGAAGATCATTTTGATGTAAGTGTTTGTGAATAATATATTTCCAAATCCAAAGCAATTTTTGATGAAGTTTGCAGAACCACTACTTTTCAAGTAATGATAATGTAATAAGATATGAGTTGAGTTTGTTTTGGTTTTATGTTCTAAAATCTTTCTTTAGTGTTATTTTTCATAGAATTAACATCATTAAGTGGCGCCACAATCTGATGATAGATTCTTAAGCAGCTTGACGGAACAATTCGAAAATAAAGAATAATTGTTTTTAATATCTCTCTTGGTTCTCGAGATATCGTAACTGTAAGATAATGTTGTTAGGCTGATATGAAGCTTAGAGCAGACTGGAAACTGGCAGTGCCATAGCTTTAAAATTTACAACACCTGTTTTTGAGGATATATTTTTCTAGAAAAGATTTATATATATATATATATATATATATATATATATATATATAAAAAGAAACATACCTTAGGCGTGATGCAGCTGAAAAGTTAAGACACGGCACAGAAATAATAGTACCGAACAAGGAACTATAACTCATTTTTAACGTGCTATATCTCGAAAACGAAGCGAGATATCAAAAAACATTATTCTTTATTTTCGATTTGTTTAGTCGAGTTCTACAAGAAATCGTTTTCAGATTGCAACGTCACGGTAATTATAGAACTCCCTAACAGTTGCTTATACTTCGTTTGCAAAAGTAACATCAAAACCATATCAATTAACTTAAAAACGTACGTCTAAGCAATAGATTATTGTTTACTAAACTGATTTCAGCTTATAATATATATTTGACACTTGTATATACTCATATGGAAGTTTTTGCATTGCGGAATTCCGACGAGCAGAAGTCTATGTTTGAGGCGAAAAATCTTCCAACGGCTACGGCGTCAATTTTGGGCAAATTACAACTGGTAGCTTTGCTAAAACCTTGTTCCATAATGAATTAGAATTCTCATTCGCCAAATAATTAACAATAACTAAATTAGCAACACAGAAGTTGCTGCAAACGAAAAATTTACTACGCAAGGTGTTCTATTACATGTAAATGTCAACCACTTCTGTGGCACTAGGGACGCTATGACGTAATGTTTTCTCATTGGCGTTCGCTGTCACGTGTCACTATGGCTGATTTTGTCGAGTTTATTTTCTATAAATAATTCTAATCCTTATCTTTTATATTAAATAAGGTTGTTTTTTGTTATCTCCTTAGCATGATTAATCATTAAAAACTACTATACGCCCGATTTATTCTTAGTGGAAACAAGCCAATTGTATACACACTTGGCGTAATATATGTCCTTTACCACATTTTATGTATTTTGTTGATCTAAAATACTATTTAAATCTTATTTAAAATTTCTTAAAATTATTTTTTCAGCGAATCCTTTTCTCTCCTGTAACTTGTTTAGAGTGCGTCAAGCAGAACTAAGATATATTTCGAAATTTCTTAATTGCAATGCACGAACGATAATTCACTCCAGCCCAATTCCTGGATGGTTGCTTCAAAACGCAATTGTTTAATTCCTTTCCATTGCCCGTCCCTAGTCTCTCATGGTCTATGAGGCGTAAATCCCTAAACAAGAATATAAATCAATTAAGTAGGCATTTGAAATTTGTTTCCACTATCGAGTTAATAACTCGCTTCTTTACAAATGCAGATACTATTAAATTCCATTTCGTGATAAATCTTTAATTTTAACCATCAGTTCTGTATGGCACTGTTGAAGGTCTGAATCCAGCGTCGTTAATGTTTTTCAGTCTCTCCCCAAACAAGTCGGCTTATGCAATAAATATAAGCTTGCAAAAGAAGATTATCAAAAAAATGTAAGTATGTTAACAAAGGCGTGAACGGACTAAGAACTGGCTAATTAACTACTTAACAATCCGTAATTACAATCAATATCGACTGTAATTTGCAAATACAATACCAATTTAGTTACTACATATGTGGAGCACTGCATACACTTATTAACAACATAAATAATATTACCAGCATCTAATAACCATTTAATTCCTTACAGTCCCATTAGTATAACAAGTTTCCTCTGTAAACTGAAAAAATATGTTATATAATTTTTGTTAATATATATGTGGAACAGTACATACACTAATTAACAATATCAATAATATTACCAACAACAGTAAATTACTAAAGAAAACCTGTTAGTATAATGAGTAATTGTAATTTATAAATATGTAAAAAACTACATAAAAGCATATTATTTATAATTACAACAAGGAAGTTGTTAAATACTAGCAAGATTAGCTATCTGTGAATAGAGAATGCTCTCAGCTCCAAACAAAGCCAAAGGTATTTCAAAGATTCTAATATAGACGATTATTTACGGAAAGAAAGTCGAACACAAGACTGACAGTAACATCTCCAAATGTGAACTTATAGCTTGCTTTGTAAATGGTGAATGAAAACAGAGATTATGGAAGAACCTCGAAATTATAAAGAACGATACGTGACATCCACATTATTAATTGAGAGTACGTTGGAAGATAACTACGATAAACAGAGATATTAGAAAATTCGAGGCGCATAATTTAGGTGGTTTGATGTATTGAAGAATTAATTATGGCATTTTTCTCTTAGAAACTGAATTTAATTTGCAGACTTCTTAGAATAATAATTACTTACCCAGATTTTTGGTTCTGGAAATATTTAAATTTTCATTTGCAATAATACCTCATATATCCCGATTTTGTTCGCGCGTTTAAAGCGTGTATCTATCTAATTCCAGCACAAAGAGCACGCACGTGTATTAAGCCTTTGAGAGAGAGAAATAACCACTCGGACGTATTTATCACTGACGTAATTACTTCAGTTTAAACAATGTTCTCTGTTACTGAACAGCACACACATAGTAGTCGCCTCCTGCAATCACTCCTGAGATAATTACGCTCTAACCGTACTTGGATTAATGTTCTATGTTTCGTATTTAGTCAAACGTCAGCAAACAACTGCATATAAATAAATTAAGTTTTAACATATTCACAACGCGAAACACAATCAACTCTACGATCCGTACAAAGCATGCGAGAGGCAACTGGAATGTAAATTCAACATGGTAGTTCATTTAGCAAATTTCTCAATCTCAATTGATGATTTTATGACCTCTACGCAAATTTAGAAATACCTGCAAAAATAATAAAATAATTCATGGGCCTGAGCACATAAAGAGTGGTTGAATTACTTTCTGCACATATCAAAAAATGGTATTAAATTTTGGGATTAAGATTAACTGATTTGATGTGATGTATTCCTCACGTTATCCCACCACATTATACGGAAAACACTGAGCGTAGTGGGTGAGCGGTTAACGCAATGGCCTCGCATTCGGGAGGACGCCGGTTCGAATCCCCGTCCGAGCATCCAGATTCGGGTTTTCCATGGTTTCCCCAAATCACTCCAGGTGAATAATAAGAACAATAATAGCAACTGATAAATTGCGACGGAGCGTACGCTCCAGTGGCAATCTCCCTACACTCCCATCTATCTCCCTTCCTCCTCCAACCCCCCTTCGCCCTCAACCAATGTTCACTCTAAATTCCTTCAGCGTTTTCGGTAAATTATTCATCACCTTCCCTGGCAACTTATTCCAATCCCTTACAACCTTTCCAATAAAAGAAAATTTTCCCACACCCTTATGCCTGAAATCAAGAACCAGCTTGTGGTCATGGTCATCTTTACCCTTCCAAGCACCTCTCTTAAATTTCCCATCAATATCTTTCCAAGCTTCATCAGCAATATGGTATTTGTACATTCCCATGACTCTCTTCACCCTCCTTCTGTCCTCCAATGAATCATACAACAGCTCCTTTATCCTATTAGTTACCGATTGTGTTTTTCGGTAATTTTCAAAGACAAATATAGCATCCCGTCTCTGCACTCCCTCCAACTCCTATATCTGACCAATGTTTTGTAACCCAAGTTTCTTTACGTCTCTACTGCATCCCCTCATCGCTCTTTCCAACAAGTGAAGCAATTTGTACCCTTTCCCTACTACCTGTCCAATGTGTCTTGCCCAGTTAAGTCTGCTATCAAATGTTGTGCCGAGGTATTTACTTTTTGAGTCTTCAATAAGTAGCTCATTCCCCACTTTATAATCATAATCAACCTTTAGCTTTTTATCTGTGTACCTAATAAGCTGACTCTTCTTTGCATTTATTTTCATCCCATGTTGACTCACCCAGCTAGTTATCTTATCTAGATCACCCTGCAGCTGTTTAAAAGTCTTCTGTTGTTTTGATCCTTCTATACAACATTATGTCATCTGCAAACAATCTAACCTCTGACAGTAAACCATTAACACAATCATTCATCAGAATAATGAACAGCAATGGTCCCAATACACTACCCTGTGGTGTTCCCATGTTTACTCCTCCTTCCTTTGATACCGCATTTCCCACCCTGACTTTTTGCTTTCTACCTTTTAGGAATTTTTCTACCCTGCAAATCAAATTTTTATCTACTCCAATAGTTTTTTTCTTATTTAGCACAATTTTATGGCTCACTCTGTCAAAGGCCTTTGAAAGATTTAGTGCTACACTATTATTTTGACCTTCCCTGCCAATTTCATCAGAAATATCTTGCATATAGCCTACTAACTGAGATTCACATGAATATCCTTGTCTAATGCCATGTTGCTTATTTGAAAACCAATTACATTCCTCACAGACACGTCTGATATGGTTGCATATTAATCTCTCCATTAATTTACCTACCACTGATGTCAAATTGATTGGCCTATAGTTTTAAACCCCATTTCTCACCCCTCCTTTATGGACCGGAACTACTATCGCATTTTTCCAATCATGTTGTAAGCAACATGTATCCAGACTCAATTTAGATTATGTTTCAAGATAAGGTACAATGTCCCCTCCTACTACCTTTAAGACATCTGTAGTAATATTACTACATCGACCCCTCAGTTCCCTTGTGATACCTTCATATTTAATTTCTAATGTTCTAATCTGCTCACTTCCAACTGTGCTGATAGAGTTGTTTGCTGATTTAACCACTACCGTTCCCGAATTATTGTCCCTAGTGGTCACACTGAACCAGTTACTTAATAACTCTGCTTTTTTTAATCCTCAGTGACTTCCTCTCTGTCCTTATCTATAATTGTCTTGAAATGCCGCGATGCTTCCTTCAAAAGGCTACGGCCGAATTCCTTCCCGTTCCCTGTCCCCAGTCCCATCCGGTCCTTAAATACCTCGACGTCGACGAGGCGTTAAGCCAAAAAAACGGAAAAATCAGCAACAAATACTCCTACGCTACTTCGAAATACACCAGCACTGAAAACATAACAGAAATATCGTCAGTGCAAAGCATCATATCAATGTAAACAGTATTGTTTTCTCCTAGAGATTGTGGTTAGACTGAAAGGCAGTCTGGACCAGAAGTAAAAGAATTCTTGAAAGGTAATAGTAAATTTCGTTTTGCGGCGTCCATCTTGGAATTGGTGTATTTGTTTATAACAAGAGGAACCGATTCCCTTCGTAATACCACATGGTCTAGCGTAGCTAACTGAGAGCACCAACAGGTAATTTCTGTTTATAAATTTCATGTGACTTTTGGACGGAGAGAAGCTAAAATACTGAGAACACAGTACAGTGGAGGAATTAACCACCATTTTTTAAAAGGCTTGTAGTAATTTTGGCGGCATCTGATAGGTGCGCGATACTCAAATATTTCGGCTTTTTTAATTTAATTTGTGGCTAATTTCCTGTAAAATGAGATTGCAGAATGTGAAGCAGACGTTATATTGAAGAAGTTAATACAAATCCCAAACTGTTAGTAGTATGTTTTGATAGGTGGTGCAAGTCGTGCGCCACATGAAAATCGCACGGAGGCAGTTAGGGAATATGTTGTCAAACTTCCCTCTTTAATTTAGTGAAGAGGGTTTCAGCCATGGTTGACGAATGCGATGTCGCATTATCGTTTGCCTCGAAATGACGTTTTCACCATAAGCATCTTGTAGCGGTGACACGTCACGTACAACATCATATATTTTATTTCCATAATTTTTTTTTTTTTTTTTTTCACTAGGCATTATCTCCCTTCATAACTAAGTCGATAAATGAGGTATCGTTTTAAAGATTTATGTCTCCGCTTTAGTCAAATCTTATTTCAAGAAATTAATTATTACAAATTTGACCCTTAAAATAACAAACATGTTAATATTTCTAAAATACTTTTTTTTGTATCACGAGTAGAATTGCCAACTTTTCGGATGTCCACGCCAGACAATCGGATAAGCGAACAACCGGACATTTGCCGGCGGCAATTCTTTTTTATTTTTGCAAATAATTGTTATGACAATAACAAATGCCTTTGCGGAAAATACCGTGTTCCACTGCCTTTGGCTCCTTTCACACTACACGGTTTGACCGATTGGCAGAAAATCGAACGGCGACATTCTTTCAGTGGCGTGAAGAAGAGCAGGGCCCCTATCACATTACTCGGCGACGGCAAAACGCCGTCCTATCGCCGTGAAGCTGCCGTCCACTGCCGCTGCAACACACGGCAGTCGCACAGCGACCAATATCTCAGCGGCGTACGCGGCGAAATACACGCTTTCACCTTAGATGGTTTTAAATCGTACGGTCGTGCCCTCGAGCCATTTAGTTGGTGTTAGTTATGTATCACTGCATTGTTTCTTTAAAACATGTTTGTTGTCTTCTATATATTTCATTCTTCTGTGTTATATTGTTCTTTTTTAAAAAAAAACTGTTCAACAGTATATATATTTTTTTTCACAATAAAGTGTTATATTTATAATACATAAAATTACTTACAATTCATTAGTAACATGACTACCATAAGTCAAAGATACTGGTCTCTCATCCTTAACCTTGATGTGTGTGCACAAATACGTAAATTAGATTTATATTTTTTATCATCGTGTAATTTGTGAGGTTATACTATTTTCCAAAAAGACTCCGAACTTTTCTTTGTATTTTGTTGACCTTTTCATCGTCCTCATCTTAATTTTCACTGTGGACAAGTAATCTTCTAAATTCTTCGTCTTGCTCTGTAGAATATAGAACATGGTTTGACCCAGTATCTAAATGCACGAGTTGTATTTTTCCTGCGGAGCTATCTGGGTCTCTGATGGTACTACTATCCTTAAAGGTATATTTAGTTAATTTGGTAGATTTTCTTCTAACCACCAATAACTTAATCACCTTTTCAAGAATATAGTATAAGTACGCACACACACACACACACACACACACACACACATATATATATATATATATATTCTCTTTGGTCGATGGTTATATAACATTAATGCAATTACTTTTTTACGATTGATTATAATCAGACAGCACACCACTTAACCACACGAAGCTTGTGACAGAAAAAAAGCCGTACACAAATCGTACAGTGTGAACGTGGATGCCCTTCTGGATTTCCACCATTTGAGTTTCTGCCATTCGGTCAAAACCTTATAGTGCGAAAAGATCCTATATGCGATCAAATTTCACAGTGAAAGTAATTTTACAATAATGCGGTGCAAACATTTTCCTTATGCAGCCAAGTTTTAAACCTTTCATTTGACATCTCTGGAGAGACAATAACGTTTCGTATTTTCTTTGGTAACTCACTCATTATTTATTTGTAACGCACAAACTAATAACACTATTCATTCTTTAATTCTCAGCGAACAAAACGAGTACGACGTTCCGTCTTCGACATAGTGCAGGTGACAGAAACAATAATCCAATTGCTTCGCGATAATCGGATTTGCGAATAACTGTCGTAAACGTTTGAACTCGGAGCGAAAAAGTTGAATCACGTTCAGTGAATGGGGTATAAGGAGCGGGACGCGGCGACCTTGTTTACTTCCTACACATTTAAGAAACCATCAACCCGTAATTTTTAAAATTTCTTTATACACAGACGGAAAAAAAAATCCCAACACCAAGAAAAAATTATTGTAGAGTAATGAAATTTTGACAATGCATTTGTCAAGTTAACATGTTTAATTGATTAAATTTTCAAGATCACAGGTTAATTTAAGCTCAAGAAAATGCATTTCAAATGTGAAATACTGTTAAATTAATAGCCGGTGTAACCTCCAGAATTTTGAATGCAAGCCTGCAAACGTGAATGCATTGTGTCATACAGGTTTCGAATGTCACTTTGTGGTATGGAGTTCCATGCTTGTTGTACTTGTGCTGTCAATACTGGGACGGTCAGTGCTGGCTGTGGATGATGCTGGAGTTGTCGTCCAATGATATCCCATACGTGTTCAATTGGAGACAGATCTGGTGATCTCGCAGGCCAAGGTAACATGTCGACACTCTGTAGAGCACGTTGCGAGACAACAGCGGTATGAGGGCGAGCGTTATCCTGTTGAAAAACTCCCCCTTGAATGCTGTTCATGAATGGCAGCACTACAGGTTGAATTACCAGACTGACGTACAAATTTGCAGTCAGTGTGTTTGGTATAACCACAAGAGTGCTCCTGCTGTCATAGGAAATTGCTCCCCAGACCATGACTCCAGGTGTAGGTCCAGTGTGTCTAGGCCGCAGACAGTTTGGTTGCAGGCGTTCCCCTGGCCTCCTTCTGACCAACACTCGGCCATCACTGGCACCAAGGCAGAACCTGCTTTCATCAGAAAACACAACAGATCTCCACTCCGTCCTCCAATGAGCTCTGGCTTGACACCACTGGAGTCGCAAACGGCGATGGCTTGTAGTCAGTGGAATGCACGCTACAGGGCGCCTGGCTCGGAGCTGTCCTCGAAGTAACCGATTTCCTATGACAGCAGGAGCACTCTTGTGGTTATACCAAACACACTGACTGCAAATTTGTACGTCAGTCTGGTAATTCAACCTGTAGTGCTGCCATTCATGAACAGCATTCAAGGGGGAGTTTTCAACAGGATAACGCTCGCCCTCATACCGCTGTTGTCTCGCAACGTGCTCTACAGAGTGTCGACATGTTACCTTGGCCTGCGAGATCACCAGATCTGTCTCCAATTGAACACGTATGGGATATCATTGGACGACAACTCCAGCATCATCCACAGCCAGCACTGACCGTCCCAGTATTGACAGCACAAGTACAACAAGCATGGAACTCCATACCACAAAGTGACATTCGAAACCTGTATGACACAATGCATTCACGTTTGCAGGCTTGCATTCAAAATTCTGGAGGTTACACCGGCTATTAATTTAACAGTATTTCACATTTGAAATGCATTTTCTTGAGCTTAAATTAACCTGTGATCTTGAAAATTTAATCAATTAAACATGTTAACTTGACAAATGCATTGTCCAAATTTCATTACTCTACAATAATTTTTTCTTGGTGTTGGGATTTTTTTTTCCGTCTGTGTAACAAGGCTTTTTGTGTCCGGTCGAAAACTGGACGGTTGGCAACCCTAGTCAGGAGTCATTTATCTCGCTGGATTCCTAACCAAAATCGATAAATGAGGTATCATTTCATAGATTAAGATATATGATTCGGTGAAATTGTATATGAAGAAAGGAATTTTTCTGAATTCGACCCTTAAATGGCTAATGTATCATTATTTCCATAACGCTTTTTTGTTTTTTTTGTTACGTGCTATTTTTTTCCCTTGACACACCATCCTAAATCGATAAATGAGATATCATTTTAAAGATTCTTCACTTATGCGATATCATCAATTGAGAACGATTTTTTTTCGGAATTTGACCCTTGAAGGAAAAAAGTGAAAGTCGCGCGTATGAGACAGCGCAGAGCCAAGCCGCTAGGCAGCAGGACATATCACAGAGATATTAATATCCTGGTTGACTGCCATCGACAAAGACTGAGCGCGAACCGATAGATAGCAACACCACATACCAAAGAGTGCTTTTTTGTATAATAAGTAACTTTTCGGATTTTTTTTTCTGTTGCGGACATATTTCTGTTTTGATTTACAATTCCTATGTAAACATTTTGCTGGCGAAATTTTCTCACGGGCCATGATAGCAGCAACACATTTTACAGAGATATGTAGGCCTATATTGTGTGTGTATGTGGCTCTGGTTAGTGGTATTACGTTCAAAAGTTTTTCCTAATTGTTTTGTAATATGTTGTATGTATTTTGTTATGTACCTATTACGCTAATCAAATAAAGAATTGTTCAAATGAGGCGATTCTTCTTTCATCCTGTTACAAACCAGTAACCTTACTATTCATTGTCTTCGCTTCATTCTCGCACACTATACATTGTATTCGCGAAATTTTCGCATGGATCATCCAAAAAATAATTATAAATGTAAAATAATGTAGTTATTTAGTTTCATTACGAATTAAAAGAGATCAATACTAATTCTATTTTATGAATTTCTCTTATGGCAAGGAGTAAGTAGTCTATTTAGAGTAGAGGAAAAGGAGTAATTATGACGTAAAAAAGGGAGGAGATAAGAAAAAGCCAAGGATGGCGTAGGAATACGGCACTGGCCTGGATGAAGCTGCAGAAATTATAAAGCAATTAACTGGACTATAAATGGAAAAATTAATTGAATTGCATTAAGTTTATTACGGCGGAGACGAATAAATCTCGTAGAAGAGAAAGTTATGATTGTTTGGTGTAATTTGCCAATTTATTGATCAAAACGTAATCGAAGAGTATTTGGAAGTAAAAAACTTTACAATGTAGTATAAACATTTTCTTAAAAAACTGTGTACCCAGCCATGATTACTAGCTGATAAAAGCTCATTAGTGATAACCTCACTCGATTTCGTTATCGATATATTAAGAATGGTCTTCAAACAATGCAAGATAAGTTTATCAAAAAATTTATCTCTGGAATATGTTGTGACCATATGTAGTTGATTGACTCTCGTAAAACTGCATACATGAATTATTACTATTCATTTCATTTGCGATGGAGCTAACACTCCGGTGCCAATTCCTTTAGACGTCTAATTACACCTATCATATTTTTTTTAAAAAAAATTCTTTTAGAATTGAAGTATTAAATTCTTCCCCCATTTTCTTTTCCAATTTGTAAATTTTAATTTTAAATTCCATAAGTGTTTTTGTTAAATTATTCATCACTTCACTTGATAATTTGCTACAATCCGTGACACCCTTACCAATAAAAGAAAATCTTCCCACTCCCTTATGCATGAAATTAAGCGCCAGCTTGTTGTCTCGTCCTTTCCCCTCCATGCACTATTCCGAATTCTTTGACCAATAGCCCTCTAAGCCCCATCACCACGCATATGCACTGTACATTCCCAGCAGTCTGTTCACCCTCCTCCTTTCCTCCAATGATTCCCAATCCAGTTCCTTATCATATCACTTACTGACTGGGTCCTGCGATAATTTGTTCAAACAAATTACGGTATTCTAAGGCCTAGTTTTAGTTTTCTTTACTCACCGGTTTTTTACTAAACTTTGTATTGGTCACTAGGCTATTGCAGTGTAAACTACTGTTTGCTGCAGCTATTACCAATTCTTTCACCGCGTTTAAACGAACAGCAGCCGATCAATGGAGCACTCTTTGTGTGTGATAATAGACAATCCTTGCTTCATTCCAGTTAGGCCAATCAGCTCTATTGTAGTGTATTAACGCAACGTTTCAATGTTGTTAGTGGTGTAATATTGCAAACTGAAACAATATTTTTTAAATATCTTTCTTGATAACGATTTATGCTGCACGTAAAAAGTATTGTAGCTGGTCATTTTTGTGTCTAGTGTTGATTAAATGAATGATTTTGTACTCAGGTGGATCAAATATCAACGAGACTGTGAGTTGAGCACGCAATAATGGTCCGTAAGATCGTGCGCTTCTAAGCGTGTTCTGTGGGAATGTCAGGCGTTAAGGAGAGCGACTGTTGGCCTTGCGACGTATCACCGAGCGTGGTGGGTGAGCGGTAACGCTATAGCCCCCAGAGTCTGAATCCTCCTGCCACCATCCAGATTTCCTTCTTCTTCTTCATAACCAGTGTTAGGCCTAGTGTTGCAAATTTTTTTTAAGCTTTGTGAAAAAAAACATGAAAAAAAACCTAGCACCCATGGTTTTTTTTTTAAATTTTTTTCAGAAAACAATATATTTGATAAATTATAGTTTTATTTAAGGAACTTCCATTTTACAAGTGTGTTTTAAATCTTGCTGAATCATATAATGTCTCACATAATGATTCATAAGTGTATCTATATAGGTAACATAATTTTATTCATCCTCTATGTCAGTACTACATTCACTAGTATCAGCACTACCAACACTAGTTCGGTCGGTGTCGGAATTTTCTGTCTCTTCTTCTGTCTCCTCTAGCTCCATAACTTCAGAAATAGTTAAATTTTCTTTTACTGTTTGTTCTTGTATTGTACGCAAAATATTTTGAGATTGTAATTATAATTGTGAGCAAGTACACACTGTGCATAAAGACTGCGCCGATAGTTCTGTGTTACGGTCTTTTAAGTTTGAATTTAAATCTATTTTCTTACAAAATAGGAGCTTTACTTCTTTTCAATCGTTGGTTTACGCCAATGGTTGCAAGGAAACGATCCATAATTACTGACAATTTAATGAGTCAGTACCACTATACTCTGAGAGTTTAACAAGTATACGAATATAAGGAAAGCACAATAAGTAATAAAAAAGAGGCAAAAAACCGTAGATAAATTGTAAATTCCTAATATTTTTAAAAGATCTGTAGGTCTACAGATAAATTTGTAGGGCTGGCAGCACTATTTCAAATAGCAAGTATCAATCCAAACAATGGGGAATGGGGATTCCTTCTCGCGCAACCTAGTCTCTTCGGGAAATCCCCGTTCATAAAAGAAAATTTCAGTCAATGTTGCCAATATTTTCGTAATATAGTAGATTTTAAACTAAGATAAGTACTTAGAATAAACTCTAAAACAGCCATTTTAAACGATAACTGCCTTACAAATTTGAGATTTAGTAGTTATGAAAAAAAACGTGTCCCAGAAAAAAAAACATGTTTTTTTTTCAATCCAGTAAAAAAACGTTTTTTTACAACACTAGTTAGGCCTGGTCGCCTGTTACGACCTCAATCCATCTTCTTGGTGGTCTCCCTGCATCTGTTCGGCCTCTGAGATCGAATTTTAGAATTTTTCGTAGGATCCGATCCTTCTTCATCCTTAGTACATGGTTGGTCCGTTTGTCTGTTTGCCCAGTTTGGAGAACTGGTTTGAATTTGAGTATTTCCATTTTTCCGAAATCACACCCGGCAAATTCCGGGAAAGTTCCTTCAATAGGCCATGACTGAATTCCTTCCCGTTCCTTCCTCGGCTCTAATGATCTCGATTTCGACGAGGCGTAAAGCCACAAGGAAAAAAAAAGACGTTTGGTCAGTAGTAGAGACACTACTGTTGGAGGCCAAAAGTTCTTGCACCTGGATTCTTTTTTTTTTTTTTTTTTTTTTTTTTGATGTGCCAGAGAAGTTATGGAATTGGGTTACAAAACTTTGGTCCGATCATTGATTGAATATGGTGGTGTAGTTTGGGACAGACATTTTTGTTATCAAATACTGGAATTGGAGGGTGTGTAAAGAAGAGCAACTAGATTTGTTTGTGGAAATTATCTCAGGACCCAGTCAACTAATATGATGAACGAACTGCATTGGGAATCACTGGAGGAAAGGAGGAAGGTGAAGAGGTTGCTGAATATTTACGTGGCATATCTTGGTGATAGGGCTTCGGGAAATATTGGTCAAAGAATTAGAAATGGTGCATGGAAGGGGAAAGACGACTATGACCACAAGCTGGTGCTCAATTTCATCAATAAGGAGTGGAAAAACTTTCTTTTGTTGGTAAGGCTGTTAGGGATTGAAACAAATTAACAAGTGAAGTGATGAATAATTTACCAAAAACGCTTTAGCAATTTAAAATTAAAATTTCTAAATGGGAAAAGTAAATGAGGGGACAATCAAACAATTGAAATATAAAAGGTAATTTAGAAAAAAAAGAGAAATTAGATGACTAGAGGAATTGCCACCGGAGCGTTAGATGCATCGCAATTAAAATTTATAATAATAATAATATTGCAAACTTTTGGGAGAGATTAAGTTTGGATAACACGTGACCAACCGGAAAAGATACGTGGTTCTGCTTCGTAACAACGCTTCACCCCTCTCTCATCCAAGACAAGAGAAAATGGTTTGGACGTCATTTCACTTACCGCCCTGTAATTTTTATCTCTTTGGACCGCAGGAAGAAGCACATAGGGGTCGATTATTTGGTGATTACAACTCGTGGAGGGTTTATTGCATATTTGGCTACTGACGCAACCCCATTTCTTTTACGATAAATACGTCAAAAAGCTTCCGAAAAGTGTGTCTGGAATTTTTGTAATGGGACATTAATTATTTTTTTAAAAAAAGTTTTGTTTATTTCTGATGCACCCACATATCTTCAAAGTGACCTTTCTGAGTGCAAATCTTACCCCTTTGCCCCAGGTCCCATCGCCGATAATTGCCTCCAGTTTGAAGTAGTGCAATCTGTTCGAGCCCACCAGTATCTGACTTCGATTTCAGATTCCCGTCCGGGCAACCAGATTTGGGTTTTCCATGGTTTCCCCAAATCACTCCGGTTGAATGCCAGGATGGTTCCTTCGAAATGCCATCGCACTATACCATCATGTTACTGGCTTCCTGTCGGTTTCGGAGTTAATTGCATCAAAACTCTTATGTTTTACTTTATTCAGAGCTCGATCAGAGCTAACACTCGAAATCAAGTTAATTGGTCTTCCAAGCAGAATGCCTCATCTTCTATGGTTCCGAAGGTGACTGTGGAGTCCAATACGAAAAGCACAAAATTTTCTGCAATTGTGACAGGTATTCCAGGGACGGACAGCCGAGGGGCTGCCATTTTTCCTCTCTCTTTATTTTCTTTCCTGCGCTGCCTCCTCTCATTTGCTGATAACTTAGGCAAAAAGCTTTGTTCTCCTTTGATAGGTGCTTCCACTATAATATCTCACACTTCATCATCAATACTTCATTCTTTTTTTTCTTATTGTTTTAAGCCTCGTTAACGTCGAGGTCATTAGAGGTGGTAAAATACAGGAATCCAGGAACACGCAGGAATAGGGGCATGACCTTTTGAAGGAACCATACGAGCATTCACCTGAAGTGATTTGGAGAAAACATGAAAAACCAAATCTGGAAGCCCGGACGGGGATTCGGACCCGCGTCCTCACGAATGCGTGGCCAGAGCGTTACCGCTAACCCACCACTCTCGGTGTTTGATTTAGGAGGTCTCAAAACGCTCTTTCCATCTATTCTCGATGGAGCACTGTTTCTTTAGTAGTTTACCTCGTTCGTGGGCATCTGTGTAATTTCTCTTGCTTCGTGTCTCACGCGGCTTATGTGTATTAGAATGCCCTTTTGCTTGCTGTGGCAAAGTTTATAAGTAGCTGACGTATCATCAGTTGTTATTGCTAGTGTTCCTTCTTGTATAGAACGTGGAACACATTTTCAAAATTTTAACATTAAAATTCAATCTTGTTGTAATAACGCATAATAATTGGTGACCGGTTCTTTGAGTGAACATGTTTAAAGCATCTTGTATTAAATTTTTGTTGTGTATCGTTTCAGCCTGGAACTTATTTAATATTTTGCAGTTATTTGCGGAAGTTATGTTCATTTCGGGTTCGCAGGTGCAGTAATTTTGAGAATTGTGTTTAATCATATGGGCTACGTCAGTATGCTCCGTGGTTCTGATTCCACGTTGAACTATAGGTCCCAGAGGAAAGGAACTGGCCGTCCTACCTCTGACACAATAGCTTAGTATGCCTCCTACGGGAGGATCAAGCCAAATTTCTGGTTGTGGACTAGTAGTAATACTAAGGCGACTCAAGCCAGAAACCGGGAAAACCCGTGACGTCACTAAGTGGTGGGGGGGACCTCCCTCCCCTCCCCTCCGGCGGGCTTTTTGAATGGCGGGCCGGCCGGCCAAGATGGCGGGTGCAGTGTTGCCACATTGACGGCATGACGACAGCATATTTCTAATTAAACATATATAACTGTTATTTAGTCTTTATTATAGCTGTTATTTCACTTATCTCCAACAATGTTAATCTGAAATCAGCGATATTATTTCCGATTTTGTCCTATGTGATGTAGATATTCCAGCTGCACAAATGTTGCAATGTAGCATATACACACATCCTGCCACCAGATGTCTCTACCGAACAGCGCATGACACGAGAAACTTCATCTGCGCATGCGCCGGCCAGAGATATTCCACTTCGCCACGAGATCTTCTATCCTTGTCTTGCGGGGGAAAACCCTAGCCTAAGGCGTATTTGCACAGGTGTCGGTCGACATGTACGCACTTGCTCGGCGCCGAGACCCTGTTGCGACATGCGCGATAACTTGCATAACTCTCGCTAGAGGTCAGCACACGGTAGTAGACATTTGCCGCTAGATGGGGCGGGTGTCCCAATATGCGTGAAATATTTCGACGTTTGCGTGAGCGGCTATTGTTTGCTCGGGAGTCCGACAGGTTACTAAATGGCTCCATTACAGAGCGATACAGCTAGGCCATCCACCATTATGAAAGCATAGCTGGCGGACAAAGAAATTAGGGCGTCCAATACATATTGCAGAGTCTCAGGCTTGCAAAAAATTTCATGTGTATTTGTTATATGTTCAGGTGTCCTGCTATCGGGTTGCGCCATCGAAACCGTTCCAGCAGGATACATAGAAATTCACTGCGGTTCAAGAAGAAATTATTACGAGATGAGAATAATTATTATATGTCAGTTTTCGTAGAACAAATATAAGAATCTTTTATGGTAGCCTAATCCCTCGCCAGAATAACGTGTTTTAAAAACGAAAATCGAAAATTTAGTTTTCATTCTGGGTGAACAGAAAAACTGCTTGAGTCTTTGTATTTAATTAAAAAATAAGACATAGACCATGAGAAAGCGTAACTTTTACGTTTAAAACGTGATAATGAACCACGGAATGTCTTGGCATAGGTCAAATTCACGTCTATACAATTCAGTTCTGATATTCGAAATTGGCAGAGGGTGCTTTGCACAAAAAATAACTCTGTGCGAATAACAAGAGGAAATAAGGGTCAGTACGGTGGGATTCCAATATAATTAATCGTTAATGATAACTCGGGAATTTCTGTCACACTGCCATTATTTTAATTTGTTAAATTATATGCAATGAAACAAAGCGATAATCCAACTAATGTTTTAAACTCAAAGAAGTGATTTCCTAATGTATGTGTCTACAACCTCGATGAACTTTGTGCATTTCTATCCTATTGCTATGACCGAGCATGGTGGTGTAACGGATAGCGTTCTGACCTCGCATTCGGGAGGACGGCGGTTCCGAGCATCTAGATTTGGGTTTTCCATGGTTTCCAAAATCACTCCAGGCAAATGCTGGGATGCTTCCTTTAAAAGACCATGGCCGAATTCCTTGCCCCCCATCCTTTCCCGTCTCTAAAGACCTCGCTTGGCAAAGCTCATGGAATGCAGTGAGGGAAGAATGAATTCATATTAGCATCAGTACGACACCTTATTTCTTTAACTTATCTCTGCTGCCAGTGGTATAAAATATTTAATCACACTCGTAATTGTTGCCATCCAGGTCAAACCTTTGTCGTTTGTCTATCCAGGCCAATCTATGTATCAATTCTGTTATGCTTTCGTAAGCAATCACAAATTGAGTGTCCTTAGCTGTACTTTGTCTAAAATTCCAATCAATCCCTTGTGACACATCAGTGATTGACACCTTTAACTGTATTTTACAGCACAGCACGTATGTTCCAGGAACGAAATACGTCTGTTAATCTTACTAATTTCACCCCTGCCAAATCGAAGTACACCAGTCCTATGTGATAAAAATCGAATCACGCTAAGGCAGTGCTTTCGCAAAGTCTTCTGCTAATCAGTAGCCAGGTACCAAAATGTTCATTTAAGGTGGTTCTACTACAGTTTTCCAGGGAAATTCTCCCCTTTTCCAGGAAATTATTTTTCAATAAATCAGGGGGACGAAATACGTCTGTTAATCTTACTAATTTCACCCCTGTCGAATCGAAGTACGCCAGTCCTATGTGATAAAAATCGAGTCACGCTAAGGCAGTGCTAAGCACTGAACATGCCTGAGACCATCGCATGTGACCAAGGTGGAGATACTCCCTTGTAGAAGAAATCCAGTGCCAGCTTCTACTGATATTCTATTCCTAATTCTTTCACCAAGATCCACCCCTAGCCTCATCGCCAACATACGCCAAGCACTTCCTCAAACCACCTTCTGTTTTCCAATGATTCCCTGATCAGTTACAGACAGGGTTACCTTCTGTTCGTGGGTTAAAGTAAACCAAAAATTAAAAATTCGCAAAGTCTTCTCCTAATCAGTAGCCAGGTACCAAAATGTTCACTTAAGGTGCTTCTACTGCAGTTTTCCAGGAAAATTCTCCCCTTTTCCAGGAAATTACTTTTCAATAAATCAGGACCCAGGAGAGTTCTCCATTCGGTTTAAAATGTTCCCATCTAACGCCAACCTTCGGATTCAGGGCCAAGTGTGACATTTGTTTGTAATTGCATGCTTCGTTCAAGTAACCACGATAAAGTTACCATAATGCTCTTAGCTAACTGATAGTTTCTTGGTCATCAAACAGGCATCATAACCCACATTTTAATAGAAGATCCCCACACATCGACAAGTATCCAAAGGTGCAGACACTAGTTCTATTGCGCCGAAGATAGCACCCACGCTTGAACTGTCGTAAATTGTTAGGTCAAAGTGGGTGTTTGGATATTTTACCACTCAGGCCTCATCATCTAAAGTCTAATGACAGATTGTGGTCATGGTCAACTTAGGCTCCATACACCACTCAGAATTATTCTGCCAATATCCATTCTAACAGCATTATACACCACATACAGCCCCCTGACACTCTTCCAATCTCCCAATGACATCCAGTCCAGTTCCTTTATTAAGGCACTTGCTGAATATTTTCCACTAATAAATCCAGCTGCTATATTTTGCATCTTGCATTTGATGTACAAAAAATGTGGTCTCCATACTACACTTATATATACAAGAAATGGTCTGACTGTGGGTTTGTACCCAAGTCCTTCGCTTCTCTGGTACATCCCCTCATCACCCTCTCTGTTAAACCGAGCGTGGTGGTGTAACGGATAGCGTTCTGGCCTCGCATTCGGGAGGACGGCGGTTCGAATCCCCGTCCGGGCATCCAGATTTGGGTTTTCCATGGTTTCCCCAAATCACTCCAGGTGAATGCCGGGATGCTTCCTTCAAAAGGCCATGGCCGAATTCCTTCCCATTCCTTGCCCCCATCCTTTCCCGTCTCTAAAGACCACGTTGTTAAAAAGGGACGTTAAACTGTTAAAAAAACTCTCTGTTAAATGATTTTTGTGTAGTGAAAAAACGTGAGAAACACAATTCGTATGCCAACACAAACGGCAGTAAACTGTAAAGAGTACAGTGAAATGGGAGATTGCCTAAGCCCTGAAGCAATGGTTAGAAGCACACGTTGATAATTCTATAACCATATATTTTAGACTCAAATTAACAGAGGAAGTAGACACACGCACACACTTGTACATGCATACAGCGAGGTCGACAGAACTAACAGCAAGCATCATGGAAACGATGAAGTGGGGCAGAATTGTCGTTACCACTGATTAACTGGGCAGAACTATCGTTAAAAATCATCAGACAGACGAGTTTAAGTCAGGTATCACAATACTTACACTTACATTCACAAAGAGAGACGCAGATATACATGTTCAAGTCTACAGAAAGTTCAGGACGACTACCTGCACCAATCATGGAAACAAAAAAAAGTGATGTAGTACTTTCTTGCCCCCCATGACTGGCTGAAAAACAGAACTCTCCTTACATATCATCTGCCTGGCGAGATAGAGGGTGTGCAAAAGATGGCATGTTTTCACCATACACCTAAGTATTATATCATAAATAGTGTTCATCACACACAATTGATTACATTTACCATTGTGGTGTGACAGCGTCACCCACAATGAATATAATTAAATTATTATTAATTATATTCATAATTCCTTTTTTTATTATATTCAAATTTATTAATTATTTAGTCTTGCAACGTGTAATTAATTGTAAATAATGAGGGTTGTCTGGATAGGTTAAATGTATGTTTAAAACCAGGGCGGCCAAAGGTATATTTTATTGTAAATCAATTTTTCTGTAAACGCGTGGCTCAGAACGGTTGAATATTGAAGGCTAGAAACTGCCATTTCGGCGGTTGAGAGAGGAACAATGGAGCAGGCGAGGCGACTCGATGGCGCCGGGACAGCCCGGCTTGAGTCCCGTTTGAAATCGGGCGGTGACCTACCCCTACCCCGCTACTACCCCGAAGGCCACGTAGGAAACGCGCGAAGGAAACGGCGAATGCGACGCATGATATTAAACACGTGACGACGGAAATGTGTAGATAGCCAATCCTGAACATTTATTGGGGTCTACAATACTAATTCCGTGGAGTTCTTTTACATGTGGCGAGCAACTAGCCGAGGAAGAAGAAGGAGCCATTTTTAGACATCACTTCTGTCCGAGACGAGCTGATGAACGGACGTGACTTCTGTCCAAGACGAGCTGATGAACGGACGTGACTTGGGTCCAAGACGAGCTGGTGAACAGACGTGCTAGCCGGCACGCTCTCTGATGATCATTGTGGTTGATCATTTCTTGCTTTGGGAAAGCGAGATGTTGAGTGGCGTGCTTGCCATTATTCGGAAGTTATGCTAATAACGCGGGCGTAGCCGCTTATTTAGCTTCCATTGCTGCAGTGGCATTGTGTTTGTCGCTCACCATCACGGCGATGATTCTATGGTAATGTACCAGAAACGACGGTCACTATTCAGTGGATTTTTAACAGACTTATGTGCCCTTAAGCGACGCCTGGGTTAAGACTCTGCTCCCGCCACTTAAATTCTGAGCTAGCTGAATTTATATTTCGATTCAATTTTTTTCTTAAGCATCTTGCTGTTTGTTAATTCAATTTTGATGCTTTTCATTCACTTTATACGGCGCCCCCTGGGATTTTCCTTTGTACAGTAAAATGTTAGCTTCAATTTGATGGCCTGTGTTGCCATGTTATTTCAATGTTAACTTTGCTGTTTTTATTACTTGTTTGAGATATTTCATTCAGTTTTGTTTGCTTACTCCGGCGAATTGTAATGTCGGGTATTGCTTGTTTTTGCTGATCTAATTGTGTTTAACGTAACGTTAATTACTACCCGACCTTGTAAGGCCATAAGACTCAATAAATGAGGTTTTATTTTGTGTCTGAAATTCATGGTTCTAGTTAGTAACCTATTAGATCCCCTTTTAACATCATTATTAAATGTATTTTCCATTTTTCAGGAATTATTTTAGATTTTAATAATTCCCCCCTCCCTTTTTTGGCAACTCACGTTTTTCTTAACGGTAGCCAACAAATGGGCGTTTAATACACCATCAATACGTTTCTCCCATACTGCAACCCTATCTGCCATTCATTAAGAGTGCCCCAGGTACCATGAGTTACAATAGACATTTGACTATCCCCATATACCAGAACCCCTCATATTCATACTAGGTCTCAACAACAAATCCATACGTATCCATGCACAAGCTCAAAGAAATAGGAACAGCAAATCATACATCCAGATAAATGAGTTTAAGGAAGGTATCACCATACTTACGCACACAGACACATATATCCATGCCTTCAGCGAGCTAGACACAACAACCAGCCCCAATCATGGCGACGAAAAAGTGAGGTAGAACCCCCCATGGCTCATAACTGACCAAAAAATCATCAGTAACATATGTTCCAGGCACCATACTCTTCACATCAACATCATCTCATTTATTTCACACTACAGACCTCACTATCATCCAGTATCATGGTACAAAACTGTTCACATCAGCACCAACACGTCTATCCCACACCTAAGCTTTTTCTGCCATTCAGTAACATGTGCCCCCCATGTACCACGAGTAGCAGTAGACACTTGGTCATCAGACAGATATCATAACTCCCATATTCATACTAGGTCTCACCCACAAATCCATATGTCACCTCACACAAGCATAAGTGCAGGAACAGCACATCATACATCCAGAAAAACGAGATAAAGGAAGGTATCACCACATTTACGCAAAAAACACACGGAGATAGAGATGCATACACACGTACATTTCCATGCCTACAGCGATCTCGACTCAACAACTAGCCCAATCATGGCAACGAAAAAGTGGAACAGAACACCCATGACTGACCAAAAATCATAGAAAGACACACATACACACACACATGTCAATGCATTCACACAGTTCCATTCATCACCACACATAACTGGAGGAAAGAGACTGAACATGCTAGATCCAAACTGAAGAGTTACAGGATGTGTGAAGTTTAAAATCACAGTCACATCTCTCCCACACCGCAACCCTTTCGGTCATTTAATAACATGTGACCAAGGTACCATGAGTTACAATAGACACTTGTCTATCAGACGGGTATCATAACCTCCATATTCATACTAGGTCTCACCCACAAACCCATACGTCTCCACACAAGCACAAACATATGGGAGGAACAACAATTCATACGTCCAGATAAATGAGTTTAAGGAAGGTATCACCATACTTACGCATACAGACACAGAGAAAGACGCACACAGACACATATATCCATGCCTACAGCGAGCTCAACACAACAACCAGCCCAATCATGGCAAAGAAAAAGTGGGACAGAACCCCCATGGCTCAAGACTGACAAAAAAACAAAATCATCATTAACATCTGTTCCAAGTAACAAACTCCTCACATCAAAATCATATCATTTAACTCACACTACAGACCTCTCTGCCATTCAGTATCGTTGGTAATATGTACAAAGCTAATTTCATAAGTTACCACATACATACAAGTAATTGCAGGAAAGGGTCCCGACACACGACATCCACACTGAGGTGTTACATGATAGGCAGATGATAGCATGTCTTTACAATACATCTCAGTGCTCACCACACATACTTGATTTTTTACGTGCCATCAGTATAGCTGGTGGCTGGAACTAAGCTCTTGACAATTTTTGGTCAAAAGTCATTTGTTAACAGCAGCTCATCAAAGACAAATTTTGGGTGAACCTGCCCAGGCGGGCGCGGCGGGAGGTGGGCCACCCTTCCCCACTGCGGACAAAAATACCGTAATACACCGGTCTAAAAGCGCGGACCGCGATGGTTTACCGGAGTTTTCCAACCGGGACCTACTACCGGTAACCGCATTTTTAGGACCGCACTGAAGACCGGAATTTGATTGCGCTCGAGGCGGTAATATGCGCCGGTATACCGACCTACACGATGTACGCGTCCTGAACTTTCTGTAGACTTGAACATGTATATCTGCGTCTCTCTTTGTGCATGTAAGTGTAAGTATTGTGATACCTGACTTAAACTCGTCTGTCTGATGATTTTTAACGATAGTTCTGCCCAGTTAATCAGTGGTAACGACAATTCTGCCCCACTTCATCGTTTCCATGATGCTTGCTGTTAGTTCTGTCGACCTCGCTGTATGCATGTACAAGTGTGTGCGTGTGTCTACTTCCTCTGTTAATTTGAGTCTAAAATATATGGTTATAGAATTATCAACGTGTGCTTCTAACCATTGCTTCAGGGCTTAGGCAATCTCCCATTTCACTGTACTCTTTACAGTTTACTGCCGTTTGTGTTGGCATACGAATTGTGTTTCTCACGTTTTTTCACTACACAAAAATCATTTAACAGAGAGTTTTTTTAACAGTTTAACGTCCCTTTTTAACAACGTGGTCTTTAGAGACGGGAAAGGATGGGGGCAAGGAATGGGAAGGAATTCGGCCATGGCCTTTTGAAGGAAGCATCCCGGCATTCACCTGGAGTGATTTGGGGAAACCATGGAAAACCCAAATCTGGATGCCCGGACGGGGATTCGAACCGCCGTCCTCCCGAATGCGAGGCCAGAACGCTATCCGTTACACCACCACGCTCGGTTTAACAGAGAGGGTGATGAGGGGATGTACCAGAGAAGCGAAGGACTTGGGTACAAACCCACAGTCAGACCATTTCTTGTATATATAAGTGTAGTATGGAGACCACATTTTTTGTACATCAAATGCAAGATGCAAAATATAGCAGCTGGATTTATTAGTGGAAAATATTCAGCAAGTGCCTTAATAAAGGAACTGGACTGGATGTCATTGGGAGATTGGAATGTAGTAACTGAGCGGCTAGTCACCACGGCCAAAGTTTGGATTCGCCTCTGATCAACCACTCCTCGATTAGCTTTCGAAGATATGTGGCCATAAGATCAGAGTGACTACGTTCTGCCCACACTTATAGCTAGTAATGAGCAGGAATCAGCGATACAAATGAAAACATGTAGTTGAAAGAATTGAGTGACTTTAATACTTCAGTAAAAATGGGCACATAGACATACACTTGAAATAAATGAAAAACACTGCATAAATTAGCTCTCATAAAAGGCATCTGCTACTAATAAAATCCTGTCACTCGGGATATTCTTTCTCAGCCAGCCAGAGGGTGTAAACTGCATTAGCCATTACCTAATAAAATCTGCATGCCGTATGGCGACGTGGTCCATCCTTTGAATCGGCGAAACGACTGCCTCGGAGGCCGTTCTAGACTGCCTCTCCAGAGTAGAAACGTGGTGGGGAGAAGTCAGGTGACTTCATCCTATTCGTCTAAAATCCCTGGCTAAGGGCTTTCGTAGTTACCCTGGTAGGGGGACCGCTTCCCACGGGAAGTGACTTTGCCCAACCTTGAGCTCTGCTTCGTTGGGTGGGATTACATTACATAGGCTGCAGCTTGAGAAAAATTATCCCGAACAAAAGTTAGAACATATTATAGCTAAAATCTCTCAATATGCTACACTTCCCCCCTTGGGGAAGAGTCGAACCCAGGGCTTTAGCCTAGGTGAGACTCTTACCTGGTAGTCTGCAAAATCTGGACTCAAATGCTTAAACAAAAATACACAAGAAATGTTGATTAAATAAAAGTGCCTTGAAATGATTATATATCTGACTTAACACTACCTTCTATTTGTTATTATATTCAGCTTCTAGGATAACATTTTCTAAAACTACTACATGAATTGTTGATTACATAATTTGTCGTTAATCGACTACACTAATGGATTTGACCAATTGTTTACACATTTCTAATTCTACTTGTTATGATCTTTATCTTTTTCTAAGTACTACATTGCATTCAACATTAATTCTACTTAAGCACATTATAAATATAAATCCCCTTTTTTTTTCAAAATAAAACATAATTGGAATAATACATATATAAACTTATCAAAATTTCTTTTATCTCCGATCATGGCGAGAGATAACAGATACTTCATCATGATCTGGATCAAAAGATCGTCTATGTCCAATAGCAGAATGAGGTCTCTCAAATACTACAATATCCTCATCATTGAGTTCATTGTTAATGTCTCGGTTAACGTGAATAGGTCTTCTTCCTCTTATACGAGATAATTCAGTACCACTAGAGTGGTTTACAATAGTTGTTTTCACACAAATCTGATTACAGCATTCACCTGCAGTATTACGCCAAAAATACTTAAAACAATTCCTTAGACAGCTACAATGTTTACATAGGCAAAATGTGATGATGCAAAAAATAAGAACTACACAGACATACGATAAGATCGAATACTGAGACAATGAATAACTTGTAAAAGCGTTTTTCTCTTGTTCTTCAATTTCATCTTGGAGTTGTTCGATTTTTAGTCCTGCAATCTTCAAATCATCAAGATTCTTAACAATGTTTTCCATTGGTAAATTCAATTTTAATTCTGAAATATTACGTTTCTCTTTGTTTATGATACAACAATCGACTTCCAGATTCAAATCAGGTATAATATCTGGACTGGTAACATTCGTTCTTATCGTTTGCTGTGATTCAATCAAAATATTCGCTCCATAACCACGACATTTTTGCAAGAATTTTAATTTGCCTGTTCCTTTGAAAATGATATCCGTGGGCTGATTTTCACCACATAATATAGTCATACCTTCGTCTTTAGGTGCAACAAACAACCATTCGTTGTTGTTTAATTTAGTAAACAGACTTTCATTTAAAGAGACTATTTTTCTGGTACAATCACTTGGGATTGATCTTACTGGATGTAACAATTTTACCTCACACGGAGCATTGTCAAAGGAGGCAGACAATACAAAGGTTTGTTTACAAATACTAAGATCAGATGTTAACTGTTTACACTGGAGCGCATCGTGATTTACTTTAGCATACAATCTGCGAGACTCATCAATAATTAAAGTATCTTTTTCTGGCAAGATGAACAAATAATTATAATTATTACCAATGGCTATAGGCAATGGGAGAATTCTGTAAATATTAAATTGATTGTTGTTCGAAAGAGGAATGTTGAGAACATACGTCAAAATATTTTGCGATAAGAAGACGTCCAAACTGATCATTTTTAATAGAAGATAACCGTTTTCCTCGGAAAGCGGAACTGGGAATCGTTTGTCTTTAATATCATCTCTTATTAACGTTAGGTAACTGACAACTTGGGATGGATTAATGATAAGGGGTTGTAGAATTCCATACTGAGCGTTTACGATAGTTATATCAGTTATTGTGATTAATTTGTACTCAAATATACGGATAAATTTTCTAATGGAGTGTTCTGTGTGATGTGATATTTTCTCATGCCTAATATGGCATTGCTGTCATCCCCGAAAACAAAATGTTTACGTGAGTAATGTTTCTTATTCTGCCCAATTAAATTGTGTGACTGTTTTAATTTGTTAATATGCGAAAATTGCTCTTGAGACCTCTCATTACATTCGTGGGTTGTTACATTCAACTCAATTAATTTGTTTTTACAAAAAGCGATTGATCGAAATGCATAATTTTCTAAGTTTTCAGAAGCGTCATCTAACTCATTGAAATTCGCGTTTGTAACAATTCTCAACAATGATGAATAAATCCGTGTACCGGTTATGTAAACAAAAGTATAACCCTTTGAACTGAACTTTTCGATCATAAAATCTCGTGTAGCTAAACTGGCGTGAATTACATCTGACACATCTGAAAAGCAAAATAAAAGTTTAGTTAAGTGTACTGTTGCAATCTGTAAAAGAAAGTGCGTAACCTGAATTATAAATGCAAAAGTGTACGTCGTAATATCACAATCGACTGTTCTTCGCTGCGAGTTAAATGCCTGCCGTGTGTGGGTGAGTTTAAAGAACTCGCTATCAGGTGGGCTCGCCTCGCAGCGCTATCAGTGCGTGGGCGAGGGAGTGTGTGGCCTTCCTACCGGCCTAGCGAGATAACTGGTGGTCGGCCATTTTGGAACAGCCGTTTATCAGGAGTGCGTGGGTGACCACGTGCGTGGCCACGCCGTGACTCCACGTGGTGCGGTGTTTACAAAACAAGCGACCACGTGCCTTGTGTTTATGTGTTTCTAATGCGGCTTTTTCTGTTTCCTATCCATTTTAAATGTACTGTAACTTACTTTATTGCATTTTTAAGGTGTGTTCTCACTACTGACTGAATTATTTCGTAATTTATTCAATGATATGGCTTTAATCTATTGGCATGAACTGTGAGTCTTTTATATTTTCCCAGTTGCATAGTTACACTGACGCCTCGTTTTCCAA